>CAUYLG010048131.1:0-18781 GCA_963573385.1 Cacajao melanocephalus | reverse complement strand
TTCATCCCTTATTCCTTCCTGTCTCCATTGTTAAGCACAATTATTGGCATAAAGGAGGTTTTTAATACCCATTTTTAGACTGCATTCTAGCCTGGGCAATAGAACAAGAATCCCGTTCTCTCTCCCTCTTTCTCTTCCTCTTTCTTTCTCTCTTACGTTCTTTTTTTTTCTTTCTTTCATGCTTTCTTTCTTCTTTTCTTTCTCATTCTTTCAAAAAAAAAAGGAATAATTGTAGATATATGACAGTATTATTCTATTAGATTGCATATAATACAAAGTATACACTATTTTATATAGGTAATATTGGTATAAGGAAGACCATTAAGAACAGCATTAATAACAATACAGCATCAGCTCAAATGATATGTAACTGTGCACCCTGAGAGCCTTAGATAAAAGGCCCTCCACCTCCAGTGTTTACTTCTCTGGCTTCACACCTCTCTATCTTCACTCACCATTAAATTAACTCTGGTCATTCAGGAAATGTAGTTATCTTAAGGGGCCATACTCTCTCTTTTCAGGACCTTTAAATATGCTGCTCTCCTGGCTTGAAATACAACTATACAATTCCCCTCCAACCCCACCTGCACTCTGCCTCTACACAGAGTGAAAATTTCCTGTGAAAATCTCTTTTTTAAAAAATTTATTTATTATACTTTAAGTTCTTGGGTACATGTGCAGATCATGTAGGTTTGTTACATAGGTATTCACTTGCCATGGTGGTGGTTTGTTGCATCCATCACCCCATCATCTACATTAGGTATTTCTCCTAAGGCTATCCCTCCACAATCCCCCACCCCCTGCTATTCCTCCCCTACCCCCCAACCCCTGGTGTGTGATGTTCCCATTTCTGTGTCTATGTTCTCATTATTCAACTCCCACTTGAGTGACAATATGCAGTGTTTGGTTTTCTGTACTTGTGTCAATTTGCTGAGAATGATGGTTTCCAGATTCATCCATGTCCCTGTAAAGGACATTAGCTCATCCTTTTTTATGGCTGCATAGTAGTCCATGGTGCCTATGTGCCACATTGTCTTTATCTAGTTTATCATTGATGGGCATTTGAGTTGGTTCCTGGTCTTTGCTATTGTGAACAGTGCCACAATAAACATACGTGTGTATGATCTTTATAATAGATCATATACCCAGTAATAGGATTCCTGGGTCAAATGGTATTTTTATTTCTAGATCCTTAAGGAATCACCACACTGTCTTCCACAATGGTTGAATTAATTTACACTTGCACCAGCAGTGTAAAAGCATTCCTATTTCTCCACATCCTCTCTAGCCTCTGTTGTTTCCTGATTTTTTAATGATTGTCATTCTAACTGGCATGAGGTGGTATCTCAGTGTGGTTTTGATTTGCATTTCTCTAGTGACCAGTGATGATGAGCATTTTTTCATATGTTTGTTGGCTGCATAAATGTGTTTTTTTGAAAAGTGTCTTGCCCACTTTTTGATTGGGTTGTTTGATTTTTTCTTGTAAATTTGTTTAAGTTCTCTGAAAAGTGTCTTGCCCACTTTTGATGGGGTTGTTTGTTTTTTTCTTGTAACTTTGTTTAAGTTCTCCATAGATTCTGGATATTAGCCCTTTGTCAGATGGGTAGATTGCAAAACTTTTTTCCCATTCTGTTGGTTGCTGGTTCACTCTATTGATAGTTTCTTTTGCTATGCAGAAGCTCTTAAGTTTAATCAGATTTCATTTGTCTATTTTGGCTTTTGTTGCCATTGCTTTTGGTGTTTTAGTCATGAAGAAGTCCTTGCCCACGCCTATGTCCTGAATGGTATTGCGTATGTTTTCTTCTAGAGTTTTTATGGTGTTAGGCCTCATGTTTAAATGTTTAATCTATCTAGAGTTAATTTTTGTAATAGATGTAAGGAAGAGATCCAGTTTCAGCCTTCTCCGTATGGCTAGCCTGTTTTCCCACACCATTTTTAAATAGGGAATCCTTTTCCCATTGCTGGTTTTTTTCTGGATTATCAAAGATGAGATGGTTGTAGTTGTGTGGTGTTCTTTCTGAGGCCTCTTTTCTGTTCCATTGGTCTATATGTCTGTTTTGGTATCAGTACCATGCTATTTTGATTACTGTAGCCTTGTAATATAGTTTGAAGTCAGGTAGTATGATGCCTCCAACTTTGTTGCTTTGTTTTGTTTTGTTTTGTTTTTTGCTTAGGATTCTCTTGGCTATGCAGGCTCTTTTTTGGTTCCATATGAAATTTAAGGTGTTTTTTCCCAATTCTGTGAAGAAACTCATTGGTAGCTTGATGGGGATAGCATTGAATCTATAAATTACTTTGTGCAATATGGCCATTTTCACGATACTGATTCTTCCTATCCATGAACATGGGATGTTTTTCCGTCTGTTTGTGTCCTCTCTTATTCCCTTGAGCAGTGGTTTGTAGTTCTTCTTAAAGAGGTCCTTCACAACCCTTGTTACTTGTATTCCTAGGTATTTTATTCTTTTTGTAGCAACTGTGAATGGGAGTTCACTTATGATTTGTCTCTCTGTTTGTCTATTATTGGTGTATAGGAATGCTTCTGATTTCTGCACATTGATTTTGTATCCCGAGACTTTGCTGAAGTTGCTTATCAGCTTAAGGAGATTTTGGGCTGAGACGATGGGGTCGTCTAAATATACAATCATGTCATCTGCAAACAGGGACAATTTGATGTCCTCTCTTCCTATTGAAATACACTTTATTTCTTTCTCTTGCCTGATGGCCCTAGCCAGAACTTCCAATAATATGTTGAATAGGAGTGGTGAGAGAGGGCATCCTTGTCTTATGACAGATATCAAAGGGAGTGCTTCCAGTTTTTGCCCATTCAGTATGCTATTGGCTGTGGGTTTGTCATAAATAGCTCTTACTATTTTGAAATACGATCCATCAATACCTAGTTTATAGAGCGTTTTTAGCATAAAGGGCTGTTGAATTTTATGAAAGGCTTTTTTCTGCATCTATTAAGATAATCATGTGGTTTTTGTCATTGGTTCTGTTTATGTGATGGATTATGTTTATAGATTTGTGGATGTTAAACCAGCCTTGCATCCCTGTATGAAGCCAACTTGATCATGATGGATAAGCTTTTTGATGCACTGTTGTATTTGATTTGCCAGTATTTTATTGAAGATTTTTGCATCAATGTTCATCATGGATATTCGCCTGAAATTTTCTTTTTTATTTGCATCTCTGCCAGGTTTTAGTATCAGGATGATGTTGGTCTCATAAAATGGGTTAGGGAGAATTCCTTGTTTTTGTATTGTTTGGAATAGTTTCAGAAGGAATGGTACCAGCTCCTCTTTGTACCTCTGGTAGAATTTGGCTGTAAACCTGTCTGATCCTGGACTTTTTTTGGTTGGTAGGCTATTAATTGCTGCCTCATCTTCAGACCTTGTTATTGGTCTATACAGGAATTCAACTTCTTCCTGGTTTAGTCTTGGGAAGGTGTAAGTGTCAAGGAATTTATCCATTTCTTCTAGATTTACTGTTTTATTTGCATATAGGTGTTTATAGTATTAATCTCTTAAATAGCAATCTGTCAACTCTTAGTAAGTCCAATACTATCTGCTTTTAGACAGTTTGACTATATTGGTGCTGTTTTGTTTGAATACCAGCTAAAGCTATTGGCTTGCATTTAGGCAGCCTTTTTTTTTAGAAATCTTAATAAACACTAGAATTGTCTTGAGGAACTGAAACAAAGGAGAAGATTTGCATTTCTCAACTCATGATCTCTCCAGGTTATGTGCTCATTAAAAGGCATTGCAAGCTGCGACTCACATTTACTGCTTGAATTATTCTCTCTCCTTCTCTTCCTCTCTTTATACCATAGAATTTACATAGGATAAATGAAGTTAAATACATATAAAATAAGCCCACTGCAGAACACTTATACCACATCACAATGAGACTTTTACTTATCTATGTCTCCTCCTAGACCATGAGATGGTTGATGTCAGGGCTTCTTTCCTTTTCACACTTACATATACAGTATTGGAGCACAAAGCACTAAGGAAATATTTTGTTGAATAACTAAAGGACAAAACGAACAAAGCATATTATACTAACCACAACTTTAAAAAGGAAAAAACACTGAATTTTCAGGTTCTCACTGCAGTTCCACAAAAAAAAAAAAAAAAAAAAAAAAAGAAAAGAAAAGTGAATTTTGGCCAGGCACAGGCACAGTGGCTCATGCCTGTAATCCCAGCACTTTGGGAGGCCAAGATGGGAGGATTACTTGAGTCCAGGAGTTTAAAACCAGCCTGGGCAATATAGCAAGACCCTATCTCTACAAAAAAAAAAAAATTTAGTCAAGTGTGGTAGCATGTGCCTGTTGTCCTGGCTACTCAGGAGGCTGAGAGGGGAGGATCGCTTGAGCCCAGGAGTTTGAGGTTACAGTAAGCTGTGATCACCCCATTGCACTCCAGCCTAGTGGTGGCATAATCATAGCTTACTGTGATCTTGTTGCTGAGACCTAGCAAGACCCTGTCTCTTAAAAAAAAATCAATTTTTACAAAATAACTGAACTTGTCATCACAAATATAAAAAATATACTTTCAGAATAACCAAAAAGGTTATACTTACTTGATACTTTGTGAGTTAACAAACCATTATTGCATTTATTTTGGACCTACATTGCTTAATCAATCAGGTGATATTCTTTTATTGATTTTTTCAGTTAATTGATAGATTAATTTTTTTTGCATCAGAGATTGCTTTGATTGGAAGATGATTTATCTGATGTCATCTATCTTTATACATCTCTCCAACCCATAATATTATGCCTAATGTGTTTTTCCCTGTTCATCTAGTTATTCCAATCTACATAGAAATAAGCTCTACTACCATGCATCTTAAAGAAAAAAACAATCTCCCCTAATACTAAGTGACTTTCCAAATATTACCTCTCAGTTACAACAAACCTTTTCAAAATAGTCATAGGAGCTGTCTCTATTTACTGGCCTCTCCTTCCCTCTTCTGACTGGCCACTCCTTTCAGGGACCTAACCCTACTGCTTCACTGAATCTGCTCCTCTGAGAGTCAATTATCTCCATGAATCCAAGCACTGTGGTTTGGTCACTTCTATATTTTTTTTTTTACGAAAACTCTTAAGTAGTAATCAACAACATATTTCTTACTTCTTGACACACTTTCTTCTGATATCTGTACCATTGCACTTACTATTTTCCCCTCACCTTATGAGCTCCTCGTTTTCAGCCTCCTTGACAGTCCTGATTTTCTTCTGGACCTCTAACTGTGGGAATATTCCAAGCTCCATTCTCTTTACCCTGTTTGTCTACATTTCCTCCCTAAGTTGTTTCATTTAGCACCATAGATTTTAATTGTATCTACATGTCAATATATTCTGTCTGTCTGTCTTTCTAGCCTTGAATTGTTTCTCATGGTCCTAACTTATAACTACATATTTATTGTATTTCCTATTCTATCTTATTACTCATGTATCTGAAGCACCTAGAACAATGCTATATCATAGGTTCTTGGTGTGTAATGAGTATTTATAGAATGAATTAATAAGTCAGTGGGTGTTTCTAAATATAACACATATCTCTAAATATGCAAAGAGAGAAAGAGTTCACAAGTAAATATGACACCTTTTGGAATACTCTTTGAGAAAAAGTTTGCTCTTCCAGAACACGGTTGAAATGTTGCCCCCAAACATTTTGGATTTCAGTAATTTTTCATGTGACTATGACTAGAGAATATTAAATGCACTAATTTTCTGATCTTTTTATTCTTGATAGAATACTTGGGATGGTGTTCACAAATCAAAAGTTTCATGTCATAATTCGTAGTAGACTTCATGTCTTTAGAAGGCTAATGATTCTTCAGTGGATATGAATAATTAATAATGATGGCATTCTTAGAAAGCATAACAGTATTTTCTAATATTTATATATTTTAGTGAACTGTGGTTATATTAAACATATTACATAGATGTAACCCATATTTGTTATAATTATAGCATATGTATATAGATGCAGATAATTATACATTTGTGCTTGTATAGAATATATATACTTTTTAACAAACTTTTACAAACGACCTTGTAAAGCCATATGTGAATATATGCATGAAAATACCTGTGTAGATAAACTGTTGTTTTATTTGCAAAATAAATAAGACCAGACTTTATGTTTTCCTAAAATGTTGTACAATAGAAGGATTGCAGGACTAAGATTTAGAAAGACAGGTTTCTAATTCAGCTTTTGCTGGTAACTAGTGTGATGTTAAGCAAGTCATTATATCCACTAGAATGTAAGCTCCATTGGGGCAGGGATTTTGTCTGTTGTGCTCATTGCTGTATAACCAGCACTGGAAAAGACGACCCAGAGCAAGTGCTGAACCAAGTTGTTGCGTGAATTCTATTTCTCCAGATTTACAGTTTCCACATCTATAAAATAATGTTTCTTCTAATCCTTACATTCCAACTTAATATTAGGGCATTTATGAATTTAAATAAGGCAAATTCAAAACTAGAACTGTTTATTGAGCTTCTGCCTGGACTTTTATATTGCTTAGTCAATCAAAGTTCTTTTCATGAATACTTATTAATATAAATAAGACAATAGTTAAATGTCAGTTCATCTGCCATCTTCAATCAGCAGGAATAAAACAAAAACTTTAATGTTAAAAATGTATTATTCAAATTCCCAAAATCAAGTAAATATAAAAGAAAGTTCAATAACTAGCCCCTCAAATGCTGTTTTTCTGGTATTTGTATCCTTTACACTGTGGAAGCTATTAAAGTTTAAAACTGCTCTAAGAATTTTGAGACACCCTGTAGATATACCCTTCTTCAAGAAAACTCGATATCCCAACTAAAACATACAAACTAATAGATTGTCCACTTTTAAAGTTTTTTGTTTCATTCATTTTCATTCATTGCCAAATATATAATAAACAACAATCATGTGAAATGTGTGTTAGAAAATGCAAGAGAAATCAGTTATTGACAGTCTGCACTCCACCGTCACTGGACTGCAAGCAACACACAGAGCCCGAAATCACTGGTGATGCCTCTGGGTTGGAGTCAACATCGATATTAGAAAGACTGGAGAGGAAGCCTGGGGACCTGTGCACCACTTGCAAGAACTACAGCCTTCTCCTTCCCCTCTGCCACAGGCACCATTACTCACAACCTCCCGTGTCACCAAGACTGATCCTGACAGTGTACTGCTTTCCTCTTTCCTCGTGGCTTGTGTCCTCACTTCCCCCTGCCCTGCCTAATCAGACCCTGGCTCTTTTTCAAATAAAACCATTCCTGCTTTACCTCATTCACTCACTACCCCTCTCATCCTGCCTGATTTTTTTCCCATAGCGCTTATCAGCAATATCGTATCTTTGTTTACTGTCTTTCTTGAATACACACACAAACTAGAATGTAAGCTCCTTTAAGCAGGAAATTTGTCATCCATCCATATATCCCCAGCACCTAGAGCAGTGTATGATACATAATAGATGCTCTGTAAATATTTATTGGATGGATAGATGGATGAGTGAACAAAAAACAGAATGAACTAACACTCTAACCTGAACCTGCCATACTGCTGATCCTCTTAACTGGTTCTCTTTCAGTTGCAGCAGCACCTCACCATTTAGATTTAAAGTTCCTGTAATTTCTCTAGCCATGATCCTCATTATTTTCAATAACTGGTGTTCTACCCTAATTTTATTGTCTCATGCTGCCTTGGATAAACACTTGTAATTCACCTTGGCTCAATACTTTGGTAATATGCCCCTGGGGCTTGCGCCTGTCCCTCAAGTGAGAATGGCCAGTATGTGGCCATGAATGGCCACTTCTCTACCACAGTGACTTCATAAATGAATTACCTTTAGAAAGAAATCATAGTAAATAAATAAATAAATAAATAAATGCCAAACCTAAACTAAACAGCATTTACAATGGCCATAAATGAAGTCCCTGCCCTTGGTAAGTGTACACCTTCTACAATGACAAGTTGAGTGGACAAGATAGAGTCCAAAAAGGGGAAAGGTAGAGAATTCTTGAGCCATAGGTAGGTAAGTGGGAACATCCATATGACTGCTAGTAGGCATATGAATCACTACAATGTTTCTAAAGGGGAATTTAGAAATAGCTATTTAATTTTTTTCTTTATGAGATGGAGTTTTGCTCTTGTCACCCAGGCTGTAGTGGAATGGTGCAACCTTGGCTCACTGCAGCCTCGACCTCCTGGGTTTAAGTAATCTCCTGCCTCAGCCTCCTGAGTAGCTGGAATCACTGGTGCCCACCACCATGCCTGGCTAATTTTTGTATTTTTAGTAGAGATGGGGTTTCAGCATGTTAGCCAGGCTGTTCTCAAACTCCTGACCTACCCTTTCAGTAGCATTTCAACTTCTAGCAATTCATTCTGTAGAAACTTTCGTATAACAACTGGAAACATCCAAAAGCCCATTAATAAAGAGATGGTTTAACGATGAAACTACATAGTCATAAAATGGAATAGTACAATCCTTAAGAATAAATATATACCTCTTTGTGTTACATTATATTAAATAAAATGTGAAAATTGCACGTTAGTATATGTGGTGTGATTTCCCTGTCAACAGTTTATACCCCTGTTCTAGATAGGAAGAATAACAGTGAATAATACAATGATCCTGCTCTCGTAGATAATGGGGGGATGGATGCAGCAAAGCACCATGACACATGTATACCTGTGTAACAAACCTGCGCGATCTGCACATGTACCCCAGAACTTAAAGTATAATTTTAAAAAGAAATAAATTATAACTGGAAAACAGATCACAAACAAATAAAGGTTTAATAGCAGATGAAGCAGTGCTATGAAGAAAAATAAAGCACAGCCAAAGGGGTAAACAGTGATAAAAGCAGAAAAAGCCTCTCTGAGGAGACAGCCTCTCTTGAATCAGAAATCTGAGTAAGAAACAAGACAAGAAAGTCAGAAGGCACAGACAGAAGTAAAAAAGGCCCAGAAGAAGCATCCTTGCAGGCTTGCAGAAATATAGGGAAGACACTGTGACTGGAGAGCATTGATCATATGGAATGAGGGACAGAAGATGAGATGTGAAGTGTCCAAAGACCATATGATATGGCCTTTCCTGGGCCACAATAACAATTTTGGATTTTCATTTTATTTTGGTGATTAATCATTAGAAGATCTTGAGCAGGGGAGTAATATATTCAGATTTACATTTTCAAAGAATCACTATGGCTGCTATGTCAAGAATATTCTGAGGAAGAAAGGAATAGAAGCAGTGAGACCAGCTGTGTGGGCATGACAGTGCTCTTTTGAGTGATGATAGTATCTGGACATAGGATTGGAGCTGTGGAGAGAAAGAAGAATGACCAGATTTGTGATGCATTTTGAAGGTAAAGTCAAGAGGATTCGCTGATGGATTGAGTGTGGGGTATGTTAGAGGAATCAAAGATGATTACAAGAATTTCGGCTTGATCAGCTGAGTGAATAGCAGTAATGCTTACTGAGGGAGGAGGATTTACTAGTAGGAGGTGGCAGTGTGGTGGAGGTGGGGACTGTCTTGGATACGTTCATGTTGAAATGCCTATTATACCTGTAAATGGAGCTACTAGGCAATTGGGTTAATGACTTCAGCATTTAGGAGAAAGGTTAAGACCTTGATGTATACTTGGGAGGCATAAGGGCATGAATGGCTTCATTAGCTGTGTTAAAGCTATGTTAGAGATCACTTAGGAAGTAATTGTAGAAGAAAGCAAGAAGGTCTGAGGTCTAGGGATCTTCTATATCTAAAAATCTCAAAGAGGAAAAATCCAGCGGAAGAGACTGGGAAGTAACAACCAGTGACAAAGAAGGAAAAATGGAGAGGGTGGATCGCAGTAGCCAAGTGAAGAAGTATGTATAGGTATAAAGAAAAACTAATTCCCAAATAATTAATCATTGACTTCCTTGAGTGATGAAATTATAGGGGCCATTCAATGTTTGTAAAAATATTTTGTAACATACATATATTGTCTTTGTAAGCAAAAATAGCAATACAAAGGTTAAGAACAATAAATTTAATAACATGTTAAAACAATGTGTAGGAAGCATCAGCATTAGTCCATATAACATAACCTATTATATCCTTGATTAGACAATTTACAAAAGGAATCCAGTGACCAAAAATGAGAGGGGGAAAAAATGCAGTGTTCATATGGCTTATCTAAGAGTGTATGTAGGTACCTGCTTTGTAGAGGTTTTATGAGGATTGAAAAGTTAAAGTGTTTATATAGTAGTTATTATGTCTGTAATTATATAGAGAGAGCATTTTTCATATATTATTAATGGGTATTAAATAATACTATACAAAAACTAAAGAGAAAACCAGAAATTATATAAAATGTATAGATGGAATAAAGTCTGTTTTCCTAACCTATTGATACTGCTCATACATGTAAGCAAATAAATATATTAGAATTTATTTCCATGCTATGAATGCTGATTAGTGCATTTCAAAGTGGCTCAAGAAAATTCCTCTGAACTTATCAAGGATTGAAATGAAAATGTATATAACTCCCAGTGCAAATGGAGGTATACACCCCAAAACTGCCAGTCAGAACTCATGCAGCTGAGTCAAAAGGCTATGAGATAGCTGTGTAGCCTTGGAATTAGGATAAAATCTATTATACCTAACTCCATAACCTATATGCCATCCCAAATGAGTATAAATATTATATAGTGTATGTTAAAGTGTTGCAGAAATCATCAAGTAAAATACTAGTTTCTGTTTATGAGGATTGCTGATATGTGACAGTACAAAAACTGTGGTATTTTTCATACTGGGTTCCAAGTGCACCTTTTCCTTAAAAGGATGTGACCTATCATTTGGGACTATTCATACACATTTAGAGAATTCCGTATTAGGAGAAATCTATTAGATTGTTTACCATCATCTTTCCACCTAACAGTTGGGTGCCACATTCAGATTTTCAATGAAGTTGTCACCATCGATAATACAGTGAGTTCATTTTCACTGATTGAGATTCAGGAAGTCACTGAAACTGTGGCCATGGTGTACCATCCAGTGCTACTCTTAGCCAGGTACATTTGGCAAGGAGCCTGAATCAAGCAAAGTACTCTCTTAGGTTACTATTTTTCTGATTAAATTTGTCACTGTGTAAAATTAACTATTGTATTGCAGGATCAATTGATATGCAGGGAAAAACTGTCTTAAATAAAACTTAGAATTTCTTTTACTCTCTCCTGTCAGAGTCGGGCCACAAAAAGTTAAAAAGTACCATCCAGAGAAGCACAGAAACAGGCATGGCAGCTGAAATGAGGAAGATGGTAAGACAGCCAAGCCGAGAGTCTACTGATGGCAGCATCAACAGTTACAGCTCTGAGGGCAAGTAAGTGCTGTGAGCACGTCCGCATGGCTATGGAACCACAAATTGTGTACTAATCAGTAAAATAACAAAGCCACTGAGTGTTACTGTGCAGCTTCTCTGTTTAACCACAAGTTAAACCATCCATTTTAAACTACCCTGATGGCTTGCAAGTCAGAATATATGGACACACCTCTATACCTGGTTGTTCATACCTTTCAAGGATGAAGAAATTCTGAGTCCACATGAACAAACTGATTTCCTCCATCTAGGAAAGCCCAGAATTGTCCTTTACTGGATGTTTAGTGTACAAATGCCACATGTAATGGACTCTCATATGGGAAACTCAGTCTGTCCCTGTCACCAAAGTCTACATTAAAATTTAGAAGTAAGGAACTGATTTCACATGCTCTTAATTTTCTCCAAGCTATTTTGAACTCTAAGCTTTTCTAAGTCTAACACTCTCATACATGTAAGTAACTTACATTTTCTTGTTTTTAAACATTGCTGACTCATTTTTACCTTATGTAATAGTCCAGGATCTATCAGCTTCATTCGTTTTCTTACTAAAATGTTTTAGTTAATTCTGAAAAAATTGAATAAGATTTTTTTAAATTTACTCATTTTTATTTTTTACCATTTCATTTGGATCCTGCACAAAACCTGCTTCTTCCAGTGCTTGAGAATATTTCTGGTAAAACTGAATTCTTACTGAGGTAGTGGATCTTACAAATAAGAAATTAATGTGTTGTGTTGGATTACATGGAGATTCACCACACATAAATTTTCCATAATTATTTATTATCACTCGCATTATTCATATACCAATCTAATATTCCTAATTTCTTGTCTGTACTGGAACTTTTCTATTTTGTTTAGAAAATTTAACAAAATTATGCCAAGTTACTGGTTGTAATATTCTTTTCCATTCCTGAAACTAATTGGCCTCTGTTTAGTTGGTCAAATGACTGGTGTGCATGTTTCTAGTAAGGAATAGCTAAGAACAAAAATCAGCAAGTATGAAAGTTATAGAGATAAACTTACTGACAAAATACCAATATTTGATGAAGTAGCATAAAGTAAAGTACAAATGAGACTTGAAGATGTTATTTTCTGATACAAAAAAGTAACAAGTTTGCCTCCATCATAAACCACTTAATCTCTTGGATTTATTTTCATTGTTTCTGGATGGGATTATAATATGTGTCCCATTTAATTTCCTTGGTTAAGAGAAATAATAGATGTGAAATCACAGTGGAAACAGTAAGTCTCTATAGAAATATTTTCAAATAAGTAATCCTCCCCCCCTTCTTTAGGACTTTAAAACTAGGCATCAGTGAACCTGTTTTTCCTATTATGCCTGAAATTTAGACATGATACCTTGACTCATTCCATCATATTTCAAGAGGATTCAGAATGCTGGAAATTATTTTGGCAGCCTGTAACACATGGCAACACTGGTCCTTGGGCCTGTGACCCACAGATGACTTAGTATAGAGTTCATTGCTAATTATAGATTACTAGTGAATCTGTTTGATATTTTAAGCTCTACTGGGAAAAATCTGGCCACTTCTGTGTTTTTATGAAGGCCATGGAATAAAAGGATCCAAAGATTTACATATTTTTTATCTATTTTGATTTTTTTGCTAACTTTCTCCTTAAAACATTTAGTGGTGATAAAGATGTGGAAATTGTACTGTAGGAGAATTGTAATATTTAAAGCTGGTTGATATTTTTTATTTTAATTTTTTATCTTTTGAATACCTCTACAAGGCAGTGTTTTATAATTTGGTTTCATTATTAAGATCCAGTACTTGGCAGCCATAGTTTAGATAATATTATTTAGTGCTGTTTGCTTGTTAGTTAACAACAAAACCTTTCAGAGGACCTACTAATCGTGATACTGAACACATTTCTGAGGCATTCAGACCATCAAAGCAAGTACTATGCCAATACCTGTGTAGACTGTTTGATATGTCCCAGGCCAATTTCAAGAAAGAAAACTGTAAATTTAGTTCTACTTGCTCCAAAAGTATGAGTCCACATATTTTCCCAGCTCTCTAAGTCACTGACTGAGGTGTTTTATGCCCCAGCAATAATTGGCAGCATGGCATACCTGCAGTACACCTTACAATATTAAAGCAAGGTTTTTTATTCTAAATAACCAAATAAAACTATTCAATTAAAAAAAAAAGTGCTTACTGAATGGCTATTACATAATGAGTGTAGTTCTCCTTACCCAGTGATAACTACATCAGTCAAAAAGAAGAGCACAGGCACTGCCCCTGTGCGGCTTACATCCTGGGGCTATCAGTAAGTTATAGGAAGAAATGCAGACTTTTTTAACCGATTAATTTCCATTAGAACAAAATGAAAGTCTCAAATAATCTAAACATTTAATTAATTCAAAAATGAGTACATTATATGTTTTATTTGTAAATAAGAACTTGTACTATGCTATAAAATTTATTCAAAAAAATTATTGGCTACTTTTTAAAATTTAGCATTAATGTTACCTACTGTTCATGAGCAAGTATCTGCGTAAGGTTTATGATATAAAAATTTGCATCTTTTTTTTTTTTGATAGCAACACATTTGTATAGGGATTTGGAACTTAGTGTATTGAAAACCATAACTGAGTCCTCTTTAAAAGAGCATTAAGAGTTTATACCTTTTCTCAATCAATGATGAGCCTCATATGCTTGGCCCAAAGGCAATGCAAAGAATCAATTTAAAAAAAAACAGATTGTCTAAGTAATATTTATGTTTCATGATCATAATTAGTCAAATGAAAACTAGTGAAAAGAATTCTGGATTATTTCATGGGTTTTTTTTCCTTTGGTTTTTATCATTTGGCTGATAGTTTAATATTTCCTGGAGTGCGTCTGGGAGCTGACAGTCAATTCAGCGATTTTCTTGATGGATTGGGACCAGCCCAGCTTGTTGGCCGCCAAACCCTTGCCACCCCTGCAATGGGTAAGAATCATTTTTTATACATGAAAATTGATATTTTGTGTTTGACAGAGTCATTTAAAACATTTAAAATTGTGTATTTGCAATACAAGTGAGAAGCAACATTTTAGCTAGGGTGTTACTGTTTGCAAACAACTATTATAATTTCAAGTACATTTTTCTAATTTGAGATATTATGAAAAAGGAAATAAAATTAGTCATGAATATTTGAATTACCAGAACCCTGTTAAGACAGAGAGTCTACAGTGGATCTAAATGTAGGACAAGGGTGGCATTTCATAGCCTGGGGAGAAAAAAAAAAGACTGTTCAGTAAAGGATAGTGGCATCACTATTTACTTCTGTGAAAAAAATTAATGGAATTCCCCCAGTCTACACAACTTGCCAAAAAAGTTAATATTTTAGTCTTCACTTTAAAAAAAAGGGAAGGTGGAGAAAGACACTAAAAAGTACTGAAAAACACTTAAGTTGGTCTTTCTGTAATATTGCAGTGGGAAAGAGTATCAGCAAAATGTATGAAAACTGATTAGCTTGAAGATACAACATAATGGAATTTCACAATACTGAGGCTTGATAGAAAATCATACAAGCTTCCTAAGAGGAAAAATGATTTTACAAAAAACTGTCAAAAATCAGATATTCACTGGGCTCCTCACATTTTCACTGGACTCTTCAATAATACCAGAAGCCAGAAGACTATTAACATTACCTTCAGAATTCTGAGTAACAACTGATTTCCAGTCTAGAATACAAAAGCCAGCCAAACTATGAAGTAAATTTGAGGCCAGAGTAGATACATACTCGGCCCTAAGCAAAGCCTCAAGTCATTTTCCTCATTTCTAACATTTCTTAGAAAGCTACTAGAGGATTTACTTCAACCAAATGAACTAAGTGAATTTTCAAAATTATGAATAAAAAAAAAAGATGAAACCAATAAATAAATACTTGCTTCCTCACAAGATAAAGATGATTGGGATACCCAGGATGATAGCAAAGGAGGAACTAAAGAGAGTTGCAGCAAGGTTTCAAAGCAACGTTCAAATTGTATCATGTCAGATTTCATGAGATAAAATTTATAGAATACCTGTTATGTTTGATTTTATGGAAGAGATAAACAACCAGGAGAGACTAAGATTTGAATTAGTGAGATCTACATAAAAATATAAGCAAATGCTTTCTTAAAAGATACTAATTAAGTATAGGAAAAAGGAAGAGCTAAGAAATGAGAAGTAGTTATAATATTCCAGTTCACACAGTTGTGCATAAGGTTACTAGTCAAAATAATATAAATAGTAATATTGGGACAATGGGATGACAGAAATTGTCAAGTATGTAGTAGGTGTAGGAAGGCAGTGGAGGAGATCAAAATTGGAAATCAATAACAAAATCTAAAAGTGCAAAAAGGAAAATATAAGTATAGTGCTTAGAAATAATAAGGCAAATACCAGAAAGTAAATCAGATAAAAATATTGAAAATTTCGAAAGCAATAATTTTTGGAAGACAAGAAGTTGAGAAAGGGGATAGAAGTTAGTTATGTATAAACATAACAGGTTTTATAGAACAGTTGGGGATATTTATATGATTTTAAAAGAAGTCTTTAAAAAAACATGAAAAGGACAGAAAGAGAACAAAAGACTTCTGGGAACTGAGGTCTAAAACAGAATTATAAAACTAATGAGAATGTCTAGAACAACAAAGTTGATCAACTAACCAGGCAAATAAAGAGAATTCATGCCTGAGAAAATAGAAGTGATTCAACTAAGTAAAAATAACTTAGCAATTGTCAGAGGTAGAATATCACAAAATCCACAGGAAAAAAAAAAAAGACCAAGAGTTATTAAACAAAAAACAAGTATATATTTTTAAGAAAAAAAGAGAATGGAAAATATAATGACTTAAAATTTTAAATTCAGTTGATGAGGTAAATAGTATACTGAACAAAGCTTAAGATAGACTTAAATACAAGGAGAACTATAGAATATCACCGTAAACATGGCCTATTTAAATTTAAAAAATTCTTTCATAATAGAGAATATGGGATATAGGAAGAATAAACTGAAAAGCTCAAAATTACTCTAAAAGGAGGCTAAAAAGATAATAAACAGTTTTGGAGGAAAAACTAATGATGACTGAACTGTTTAAGGAAAGCATAAAACCTGAGAGATTGAAAGAGTACACTGAGTGGTGAACTGAACAATCTATACAAAACAAACAAGGACAAACTTCTTAATGTAATTTCAGAACATCTTCTCAAATCATGAGGAAGATAAAGATTACCTAGCAAAGAAAGGCAATAAATGAATAGCTTTCATTTCTTAGCTGCCAAAAATATATATATAAAGATATTACTCCCAAACTGCTAAAGAGAAGGACTATCAACCCAAATTTGTATATTAAGACAAATGTTCATTCAAGATTAATGATGAAATAGAGACATACTCATTCACACAATGACTCATGAAGTTTACCATCTCCTGCTCTTCACTCAAAGGTGTGCTGTAGCAAGAATAAGCCCAAAAGGAAAGAATGGGATTTGAGAAGCAATGATGAGCAAAGAAATGAGTGAAACTTGGTAAATTTATTAAAATAACAATAATTTACAAAAACAGCAATAAAAACAGGGTTTTGAGTGTGTATTTGACAACAAGCAGGAAAAAAGAAAAATAAGTTGAAACCAAAATACCACTCAGCATCTATGTGAAAGTTGAGAAGTTGAAGAATTCTTAAATAATTAAAGATACTTGTCTAATATGGGAGAAAAGAGGAAAACACTAACTTTGGGTTTTGGGGCAGTCACCTATTGGAATAATATGACAGTATCCAGTAAAATTAAAAACGTAGATGTGCTATGACCCAGTGATACAGTTTCTAGTTATATATCCTCAAGAAACTTTGCAGCATTCTGTTGCAGCACCAAATAGGAAGATCCCTAAGTGGAGATTAGATCAATAAATTTAGCATTCATGTAATATAATATTATAGCGAAATTAAAGGGAATCTTCTAGATCTCAACACATCAACTTGGATGGATACCTAAGAAAATGTTAAGTGAAGTAGGAAAATTGCTGAATAGATACCACTTACACAAATGCTTAGGCTGGACACAGTGGCTTACATTTGTAATCCCAGCACTTTGGGAGGCCAAGGCAGACAGATCACCTGAAGTCAGGAGTTCGAGACCAGCCTGACCAACCTTGTATCCACTAAAAATACAAAAATTAGCCAGGTATGATTCTGCATGTCTGTGGACTCAGCTACTCAGGAAACTGAGGCAGGAGAATTGCTTAAAACTAGGAAATGGAAGTTGCAGTGAGCCAAGATCACGCCACTGCACTCCAACCTGGAAGACAGAGCAGAACTCTGTCAAAAAAAAAAAAAAGAAAAAAACCTTAAAATTTGGAAATGTATTTGAGATGGTCAGTTATTAAAAACTATAACCTACCACAAAGAATTTAAGAGTAAATAGAAAGTTGAAAAAAACCTGAGCATAACTATCAGTATTTAACATTCTATTCACCATAAAATGGGGAGAATAATACCAGATGTTTTCACAAATGAGTTCTAATAAATATTAACTCAAGAGACATGAAAATTATGAAACAGATATTTTCGTGAAATAAAAAGGGACTCATTCTAGTTACTAATCTAATTTTGTATCAAACTATACATGGGCTATGTAATCCTCCTTAATAATCAAACAAATGCAAATGTGTTTTTAACCAGATTGGCAAAAATTAAACATATTTTTGATACTGGTATTAGACATATTGCTAATACCAATATTATTGAGTGTAGGAAGCAAGAAGAGAGATATTTCTGGTGATAGTGCAAACTGGTACAACCTTTCTGGAGGAGTTGGCAGTATGCATGGAATTTTTGGATGTCCATCCTATTAGATATGAAAATTTGAAATCTTGGAATTCTATGTTCAAAAAATAACTGATGCAAGAACGTGTGCAAGAATTCTTATAAAACTGTTCATTATACTCTGATAAAACAGACTTTAAAGCAACAAAGACCATAAGAAACAAAGAGAGACATTACATGGTGGTGAAAGGATCAATGCAACAAGAAGAGCTAACGATCCTAAATATATACGCGTCCAATACAGGAACACCCAGATACATAAGTCAGGCTCTTAATGACTTACAAAGAGACTTAGACTCACACACAATAATAGTGGGAGACTTTAACATTATACTGTCAATATTAGATCAATGAGATAGAAAATTCACAAGGATATCCAGGACTTGAACTCAGACCTGGAACAAGTAAACTTAACAAATATTTACAGAATTCTCTACCCCAAATCCACAAAACATAACATTTTTCTCAGTATCACATTACACCTATTTTAAAAGTGACCACATAATTGGAAGTAAATCACTCCTCAGCAATTGCATAGCATTTCACAGGTTTAAGTAAACTATTGGTTGGCTGCTTGTTTGTTATTTTCATCCCTTATTCC
>CAUYLG010048130.1:0-55348 GCA_963573385.1 Cacajao melanocephalus | reverse complement strand
CCTCCTGAGCACACTCTCTGTACTGAGACCCTGATTTATGCTCAGATGGTGCTCTTCCATAGCTTTGCCCAAAGAGCATCCAGTTTTACAAGCCATTTAGGGCTCTTTCCTCACCCAGTATCTATGTGAAACCTTAGAGGAAAGCCTATTCTTTGCAGGAAGAGAACCCTGCTGGATTCTAACCTCAGTCTATAAATCCACTGGGGTAATTGGGGTTAGCTCAGTTAGTCTAGACCTTGCTCTCTGAGAACTGGATGGTGCTGCTACTTCCCAGAGAGGCTGAATAAAAAGAGGCATCTGCGGGCAGGAGATAGAGCTATGGTAGTTGCTGGATGATTTCTTCTGACCATTAGCTATCTGTCTGACTCATTGGGAGAAGGGTCACAAAAATTGGAGACTTGAAAAACAAGTAAAAAGAAAAAAAGAGATTCAAAAGAATTTTAAAAGAATCATGTTCAAATTCTTAGATTCTTTTATCTAAATCCATTTTGTCTGGAAAATAATACTTTACTTTGTAACTGTATTATATTCCTCCATAATCTATTTTATTTTATTTTTATGTTCACAAGAAACTGGATGCTACCTACCAAACGATCAGCCACAACAGAACTGCACTGAAGTCTCTCATGAGATATTGATATAGTCAAACCCCTCATGAAGGACTACGATACAAATTCAGCGTGAGAGGCCAGCTTTCCACAGGGAGAAGGCAACCAAAGCAGTAGCTAATGTTTACTGAGGGGTTCCTGCAACCCACATCCATCTCTAGGTGCGGAGATTCAGCCAGAGAATCCCACAGTCCTCATTTTTCGTATGAAGATATATGTGAGGGATTTACCACCCCAGTCAGTCCTCATGTATCATCAGTTTTCAAGTGAAGGCAACTAGCCTTCTATGCAAAAAGCTCTCATAACCCCCAGTTGCCTTGATAGGTAAAAGTACTCTTACGACAGTGTTAGAAAAACATGGGCACAAAGGTCCCAGCAAGGCGACTAGAAGAAGGCAAGGCTAAAGTCATCAAGGTGACAAAGTCCCTGATTATCCTCCTGAAAGCCGAATGTGCCGCCTCATGTGTATACGTGTATGTGTGAATTCATACATGTATGTCTATGTGTGTACACGAATGCATACATGTGTCTACACATGCATGTGTGCACATGTGTATTCACACATGTGTACACATGTATTGTGAACACTGTATGTGTGCATGTATGTGTGTATTCGTGGATGTGTCTATGCATGTGGGTATATGTGCAGGTACACCTACACATATGCATGCATGTATGTACATGTGCATGCAAATCTGCACATATACATGTGTGTACACATGCATCACGTTTGTACACATGAATGTGTGCATGTATACACATGTGCAAATGCATAGAGGTGCTCAACACATGCATCTACACACGTGTGTGAGCACATATATGTACTTGTATGCATATATGTACGTGCATGTATATGCATCTATACATGCATCCATGCATGTACATATATGTACACATGCGTCTACAAGTGCATGCCTGCATGTGCACTTGCATGTGTTTGTGTGCATGTGTACACATGTATGTGTTTCCATATGTGTGCCAAGTACGTGTACATGTATGTGTGTAGGCATATCTATGTGTATACGTGTACACACATTTGCATGTATGTTTACACATATATATACACATGTGTATTTGTGCACATGTGCATCGTGCTCATGTGTATATGTAGACATGTATTGTGTGCCTGTGTTCATGTGTCTGTACGCATGTGTGTTATGCATGTGTGCACATGTATGTATTTGCACGCATATGTTGCACATGTGTGTGTGCACACATGTGTGTGTATATGTGTATATGTGGACATGCACATGCATGTATGGGCACGTGTATTAATGCATACACGTGTGTGCATGTATGTGTGTATGCATGCATGTGTAGGTATATGCATATGGTGTATACCTGTATGTATACATGTGCATATGTACACAAAATCTATTTTATGTACACATAAATATGTATCAGTCAGGGTTCTCTAGAGGAACAGAACATGATAAATGTATATATGAAGGGGACTTTATTAAGAAGTATTGACCCACATAATCTCAATTTGAAATCCCACAATAGGCAGTCTGCAAGCCGAGGAGCAAGGAAGCCAGTCTGAGTCCCAAAACCTCAAAAGTACAGAAGCCGATGGTGCAGCCTTTAGTCTGTGGCCAAAGGCTCAGGAGCGCCTGGGAAACCCCTGCTGTAAGTCCAAGAGTCCAAAAGCTGAAGAACTTGGAATCCAATGCTTGAAGGCAAGGAGCATCCAGCGTGGGAGAAAGATGAAGGCAAGAAGACTCAGCGAGTCTGCTCTTTCCAAATTCTTCTGTGTGTATGTATGTAAGCATACATGTATAAATGTATGTTTTCAATCTTTACACACGTGGAATCATTTAGGATATTATTAGGTCTGGCTTCTTTTGTATCAACTTTCCATTATGTTTTAAATTTCCATGTATGTTGTTGAATGACCACTTGCCTGGTTATTTTCATTGCAGCGCAGACTTCCATGTATGAACATCTCACAGTTTGCATAACCATATTGCCATTGATGGCTATTCTATTATATCTAGCCTTCAGTTACTACAAATGATGCCACTCTAAACATTCCTGAATGTGTATCCTGGTACACATAAGCATGCATTTTCTATACAAAAATGAGTGGAATTGAAATCATCTTTGCAAAAATTATGACAGTGAGAAAAATCTAACATAGCAGACTATCTTGCTTCTAACTTCACAAGCTGTCCTTGTTCATTCCTGGGCAGATGCCAAGCTAACTATGGAGGAATTCATAGTTTAATTTTAAAACAAAGATGATAACAGCTGCTTCCCAAAAGTAACCCCTCCCTGCTAAGGGACTGAAGCGACCTTTATAAAACTAACAAATTAGGCACAAGGTTAAAA
Source organism: Cacajao melanocephalus (assembly GCA_963573385.1). NCBI lineage: Eukaryota > Metazoa > Chordata > Mammalia > Primates > Pitheciidae > Cacajao > Cacajao melanocephalus. The sequence goes on along the minus strand of CAUYLG010048130.1, from coordinate 52,409 downwards.
TTATGATTCAGGAATAATGTAGCTGGAGGTCACAAGATTTGTAGCCTCCTCAGTCACTCCTACAGATAACATCATTATTGTAAAGCCTAAGATTGGTGTTTGACGTGTTTTTTAGACCCTGTATTTTGATGAACCAGCTAACGCCACCTGGACAGGTAACCCATATTAAAAAAATTTTTTTTAACTGGCTCTACTGGTCTTATGACCCCCTGATCCAGGTACTGACTCAGTGCAAGAAGACAGCTTCGACCCCCTATGATTTCATCCCTGACCCAACGAATTAGCATTTCCCAGTCCCAACCCCCTGTCCACCAAACTATCCTTGAAAAACCGTGGCCTCCAAATTCTCAGGGAGGTGGATTTTCCTTCATCCTTCTACTTGGCTGGCCCTGCAATTATTAAATTCTTTTTTTTGCTCCAAAACCTGCTGTTGTCACTGCATCAGCTTTTCTGGGCAGCAGACAAGAAGAATCTATCAAGTGACTACAAAATTGGTAGTAAGAAAAGTGTGTCTTCAACTAGACAGTGCCACACTCTGTTCCAAACTGACTGCATTAACTTGTACTTGCAGCAGCTGTATATGAGTGTTTTCGTTTCCGCTTAGTTGAAGTCCCTGTAATGTTTCTCATTGTGATAACTATACAGGTTCTCAAACCATTTCCCTGTTTATTTTAATCTATTGATTGTATTTTAGTGTATACTCTGTATTGTAACCTTTGAACTTATCTTAAAAACACATTTTTTTCCTTGTGATGCCACTGTTTACAACCCTTCAAGCACTTCCCAATTTTGTCTTACATGTCAAAGCTTCTTAGACTTTAATGTTGGGTCCGATATGGTTTGGCTGAGTCCCCACCCAGATCTCATCTTGAATTGTAGTTCCCACAATCCTCACGTCATGGGAGAGACCCTGTGGGAGGTGATTTAATCACGGGTCAGTCACCCTCATGATGTTCTCAGGATTTGAGTTCTTACTAAATCTGGTGGTTTTATAGGAGCTACTTTGCCTTCTGCTGGGCACTTCTCCCTGCTGCCACCATGTGAAGAAGGGCATGTTGGCTTCCCATTCTGCCATGATTGTAAGTTCCTGAGGCCTCCCTAGCCATCCTGAACTGTGGGTCAATTAAATCGCTTTCCTTTATAAGTTACCCAATCTCAGGTATGTCTTTACCAGCAGCATGAGAATAGACTTACACAGGTCCCATGCTTGACTCTCAAAGTTTATATCCCTCTCCTCCTACACTTGAACTCATACTAAACTATTTTTAACTTCCCCTTAAAAATGAAATTTGTGTGTCTCAGTTTAATCACATGCCTGTGAATTAACTTCAACTCCTAAAATGACTTCCATTCTCTCTCCCTGTCTTCCCTTAACTTTCACAAGGATAACTGTTACATATTTTTCAAAAACCTATTTGTGATTTTCATTGTCTATAAAGCTCTCCCCAGCCTGAAGCCTATGTTGGATTTTCTTACTATGAGGTCCATGCAACTGTCCATAGCGCTTTCCAGGCTGTACTGCAGTGTTTCCATATAAAAATTCCTTCCTGGTATTTCTTGGGAAATTTATAATTTTCTAAATCCTGACAAAAATCAGTCAAGAAAGTAGGAAAATGGCGAAAGTGTAATTAAAATTCTGCATAGGCAGAATAATGCCCCCTCCAAAATATTCATATTTTAATCCTTGGAACCTGTGAATATATTACTTTGCATGGCAAAAATGACTTTGCAGATGTGATTAGAGATTTGAGATAGAAAGATTATTCTGGATTATCCGGGTGAGCCTAATTTAATCATGTGAATCCTTAAAAGTAAACAACATTTGTCCGCTGCTTCAGAGAGCAATTGAATGACAGAGCATTAGTGAGAAGTGGTATGAGAAGGAACTGATCTTTCATTGCCTGTTTTGAAGACGAAAGATGGTCATGAGCCAAGGAATGTACGAATCCTAGAAGCTGGAAAAAGTAAGGAAACAGATTCTCCAAAAGGGAAACATGCTGCCAACATAATGAAACCAGGTTAAACTTCTGACCACAGAACTTTGAGATAATACATTTATTAATATATTGTTTAATACACTAAGTTGTGGCAATTTGTTACAGCAACAACAAAAAACTAATTCACTTTCCTCTTAGGGAAGGGGTCCCCAACCTTCAAGGCGCAGACTAGCACTGATGTGCGGCCCGTCATAGCAGGTGGTGAGTGGCAGTCGACCGAGCATTACCAGCTGCGCTCCACCTCCTGTCAGATCAGATTCTCATAGGAACTTGAACCCTATCATGAACTGGACATGCGACGGATCTAGGCTGTGTGCTCCTTATGAGAATCGAATGCTTGATAATCTGAGGTGGAACAGTTTCATCCCAAAAGCACCTTACCCCACCAGTCTGTGGAACAATTGTCTTCCACGAAACCAGTCCCTGGTCTCAAAAAGGTTGGCGACTGCTGTCTTAGGGTATAGAGTCCTATCTTTCTTGTGAACTGCTGCTTCTCTCTTCCAGAGCAATTTGGGGGCATGATTTCCCCACATACAAAGTCCCTTGGTGAGAGTCTGCTGCTCACCAAATGAATAAATTTAAACTGCCCCAATTGTGTACCTAGATTTTTGGCTACCTTGACATTAAGGTACTATATGGTTGCTCTCCACAAAGAAGAGCCACCCATGTCTTACAAAACAATTCCATTGAACCAGAAGTTATTTCTTAACTATGTTTTACCTGCTTTTAATTTTTATTTTCTACTTTTTTCTTTCACTTGCAAAAGTTTCTCCCATTTGTTTTGAGAGCTTCTGTTATCTTACACACATCAACAAACCGTTGTTGATTGATAAACTGACAATATGCTTTCTGTTAACTGAAAGATACTGTTCTTCAGCTGCAGAAGAGGAGGGACTCTATGGGGCTATACAAGGTTTTACTTGCTCATTTGAGCTGATAATGATTTTTTTAAAACTACCTTCTTTAAATCGAAACATGAGTCTACATGACTTGCTGGGCAGGATTTACAGAAAATGTCGTATTAACTAGGATACAGAGCTGAGGAGAATAAAAGGTACAGCACGATGAGGCTTATAGATTTGACCCACTCAGGTCTTATCACTACTACAGTGGGTAATCTCAGAAAGATTCAGTCTATTCAGGGAATATGCTTTAGGGTCACCTAAACTTCCTCATGGTTTACCTTCCTCAGCTTATGTCAGTCCCCTTGACGCTAGTCCTCCAAGTCTATCTGGTTGAGGATGAATTGAATGAAAGGAATCCTGGGAAATAGAAAAAGACAAACCTGAAAGTAAATGAAAAAGATAAAATCAAGAGACAGAGACAAAGACAGAACAAAGGACTCAGAAAGAAGTCTCCATGTTTTCACAGTTACTTGGCATCTAAGGGCTCAGAGAAGTTTGGATCCAAAAAGAGGCAGAGCGCATGATTTCCATTAGAGCAGCACTTCCAAACCTTTTCGGCACCAGGCATCAGTTTTGTGGAAGACAAATTTTCCACAGATGGTGGAGGGGATGGTTTTAGGATGATTCAAGCACATTACATTTATCATGCACTTTATTTCTATTATTATTACGTTGTAATATATAATCACATTATTATAGAACTCACCATAACGTAGAATCAGTGGGATTCTGAGCTTGTCTTCGTGCAACTAGACTCGACTCACTGGGCGGGATTTACATAAAATGTCTCATTAAGTAGATACAGAGTCTATAAGAGGCACAGCACAGTGAGGCTTACAGGTGTCACTCAAATACTCATCTGGGGGTGATGGGAGACAGTGACAGATCGTCAGACATTGGATTCTCATGAGGAGCACGCAATCTGGATGTCTTGCATGAGCAGTTCACGATAAGGATCGCGCTCCTGTGAGAATCTAATGCCGCTGCTAATCTGACAGGAGGTGGACCTCAGGCGGTAATGCGTGTGATGGGGAACAGCTGTAAATATAGATGGAAGCTTCACTCATTCGCCCGTCATTCACCTCCTACTGTATAGCCCGGTTCTGAACAAGCAACGAACTGGAACGTGACCTGGGGGTTGGGTACCCGTGCTTTAGTGAGTTTTTTTTTCTTTTATTGAGACAGGGTCTCGCTCGGTCACCCCGGCTAAAGTGTAGTAGTGCAATCTCAGCTCACTGCAGCCTTAACTTCCTGGAGGACGCCAATGATCCTCCCACCTAAACCTCCTGAGTTGCTGGGATCACAAGTGTGCGCCACCACGTCTGACTAATTTTTGTATTTTTGGCAGAGATAGGGTTTCACCATGCAGCCTAGGCTAATCTTGAGTTGGTCTCAAACTCCTGAGCTCAAGCAATCCATTGCCTTGGCCTCCCAAAGTGCTAGGATTACAGGTGTGAGCCACTATGCCAGGCCTAGAACATTTTTTTTTTTTGAAACCCTGTCTCTACTAAAAATACAAAATTAGCAGGGCATGTAGAACTAACATTTTAATGAGTACCTATTACATGCCTAGTCACTGTGATGGTCCCTTTGCATTAATTACTACATTTCATGAACTTGTAACAGCCAAGACGGAAAGACAAAATAGAGCGTTGTAAAACAGATAAGCTAGAGAACTGAACAGAAAACACAGAAAGGCATCCAGGCATTATTCGGGAGAAGGAATAATGGTGAATAGCCAAATAGATTCAGTGTATTAGAGAAAAGGTAAATTAAGAAGAGATAGGCTCACATCTGTAATCCCAGCACTTTGGGAAGGCAAGGCAGATGGATTACTTGAGGTCAGGAGTTTAAGACCAGCCTGGCCAACATGGTGAAACCCTGTCTCTATTAAAACTACAAAAATTAGCCGGGCATGGTGGTGCACAACTATGGTCCCAGCTACTCGGGAGGCTGAGGCAGGAGACTCGCTCAGACTCAGGAAGCAGAGGTTGCAGTGAGCTGAGATCGTGCCACAGCACTCCAACCCAACACTAGGTGATTTACTCTTAGCTGATTCCAAATCAGAAACTGATGCGAGAACTGGGAAACCTCCCACAGTACTTTCTCTCGCCGCTGTTTTCTCCAATCACACAAGGCCACCACTTTCAAAAGCATTTCTTCCATCTTGCTGGCCACATCTTCGTGGGTGACAGCGCTGCCACTGTGCTTCAGAATCCTCTCTCTTCCAGATCTTTCCAGGTGCTTCTTTCAGGGTGGGTGGCATCCAATCTTTGTGACTCTACTCTTCGTTTGAGGCCTGGGTTAACAGCCTTGGGGAAACTGTAACATAAACTGCAACGCTGTTGGTGCCGTTTATTCCTGGACAAGCTGGCAGCGACCGTCTCCCCCGACACCCAGCCTTCCACTGCGCCAGCAAGGCCCCCTCCCACCAACGCGCCGAGGGCTCCCAGAGCGCAGGCGCCCCGGGCCTCGCCCCTTTCCGAAAACTCGGCTCCTATTGGCCCAGGGGCCGGGGCTGGAACGCCCCAGTGGCCGGAGAGGGGTGATCACGTGACCTTCGGGGGGTGGGGCTGCGCCGGCCTCTTCCCAGCCAGCTTGAAAGGGTTTGCGTAGGCGCCTTGTCTGCCCTTAAAGCGCTCAGTGGGCGGCCTGGCCCAACTCCTCTCGTCCAGACGAACGAAGGGAGTTCCTCGTAGCTCTCGTACGTCCCGGGTTGGCTTTTCTTTCCTTTCCGAAGCCTGGCCCTTAGATCCACCACCGCGGAGTCTGCGGCCGCCAGGAAGCCCACATCCGAGTGTCCGGAGACTAACCGGAAGTGCTGTCCCCAGGCCTAGGGGCGGCGCCGGCGGCTGCCTGGGTAAGCGCGGCCTGCGGGGCCCAGGGGTGGGATGGGGGCGCGGCGGGACCCAAGACCCTGGGCCAAGGTCGAGTGGGAGCAGCCCCTGTTCCTGGATACGAAGCATGGTCTGGTTCCCCCCTGACGGCGGACGGAGAACTGAATGACGGTTAATGAAAAGTTGAAAGAGAACCTTAGTACGGTAGTTCCTAGAACTAGTAATAGTAAACACTGCAAGACACTTTTCAAAGCAATAAATATCTTTCATATATATCGAGGAAAAAAAAAGGACATCGAATGGATTTTTCTCTTCATCGTCAGTGCAGAAATTAGTTATGTTGCAGTTGAATGTATTTGCAGAAGTATCTGGTTTGTTTAATCTTTCTATAAGCATTTCTTTTTGGAAAACGGAATAATATATAATTTTATATTAAATACATTTATCACATTCACTTTGGGGTTTGACGGGCACCAGTTTTCTGTTATTGTGTTTATTACTACAATGTGTCTTTGACCTTAGAAGATGAGATAATAGGAACAAAAACAATTCGCAGAAGGAGAAAAAACAAACAAGAAAAGCGAGGCTTAGGGCTTTGTTATGAAATTACAGTTAGTAATTATTCAGAAAGATTCTTGAGATTTTGTCTAGAGCTAGTCGGAACTCTGGCTACTAGCGGCAGGTACTTCCTGCAGGAGAAACAACGTAAGCAAAGATGGGAAGAAGTAAGCTATGGTTGGTTAAAGGATGCTCACTAGAATGAAGAGGAAATGGGATCAGTTTTCTAGGCCAGCTTTAGAAAAATTATGAATTGTAAATTTCACAAGGTCATCGTCTGTATTTCTGATTTTTCCTCTAGGAGAGGGAAGAATTGACTGTTGTGGATAGTTCTGGACTAGGGACCTTTTGAAACCAAAAGGAAGATGGTCTTGAGTCTTTCTTGTTATGGTAAGTGGCGTACAGGCTCTATGTTTCTGTATAAATGTGGATGGGACATGGGGTGGGGCAGGCTGAAAGACAGGAAAGTACGTGAGAAGATATATGGAAAAAAAGAGAATGGCCCTTTCTTAGCTCCTAAGATAGCAGAGTGATAAAATTGGACCCTATCCTAGCAATTTAAGTTTATTTTCTACTCCTTTTCAACATGCATGCATGTTCATGTTAGGCTTGCAGTAATTGCTTCTTGATTGATTTGTAGCACAAAGAGGGTGGTATGTCTCATGCTTAGGCAGGCTCTAGAGTCAGAAGATAGATATTTAAATACTGCCTCTGCTACTATTTGTAAGTTGTTGGGTGATTATCTAACTGCCGTAAGCATCAGGTTTTCTACCTGTAAGATCCAAACATTTGTATTAATACAGCTATTTTATAGGGTCCTTGGGAGGACTAAATGAGATAATCCACGCAATCAATGAAAATAAATGAGAAATTTCCAAGCCTAAGGCCTATAAACACTATCTAATTTTTAAATAATGCTTTACTGTCTCTTGGTCCCATACACCCTTTAACTCTAAGGATAACCACGAACTCTCAAGTTGTGTGAATTAGCGTGTTTGCTTGGACTTGTGTTGTGTTCCAGCTTATTCCTTTCATTTTTACCCTAGCAGCGAAGTGTACTAATCCTAATTCCTAGAATGGGGCAAGAGAAGCATTCTAGAGGAGGGTACCTTGGAGCTAAGACTTTCATGTATTTGGGTTTGCCAGAGGAACCACCCAGGGCTACTGGTCTAGTCTGTTGTATCACTACTGGGGGTCCAAGGATGATGATCAGGCGTTTTTGTTCTGGTATTTGTTCATACTTTTCATTTATTCAACAAATGTACTGTAGGTATTAGGGATATTATAGTAAACAAAAGACTAAGTCCTAACCCTAATAAAAATTATATTTTAGTAAAAAGACAAACAAATGAACAAATATGAAATGTATATAAATGTATATCACAAAGTTGAATGGTGATAAGAGCTATGGAGAGAAATAAAATGGGATACAGCAACACAGGCTATTTTAGATAAAGTAGTCAGGGTATGCTTCTTTTTGAGAAAGTAATCTTCAGGCAGAGACTTGAATCAGATATACATATACAATTGAATATACGTAGTCCCAATATTGTGTTAAAGAGGTATTTTTTTCCTTTTCTGGGTAGTTGTTGTTTATTTGAAACACAGACTCATTTGTTTTTATGCTTTTCTCCTCCATCTTGTCTATTTAGTTCATTAGTTCATTTTTTTATTGAATATGTAAATGTAACATAATTCTAAAAGTAAAAATATGTGTGTTTGTGTATTCAAAAACATATTCTTAGAGAAATGTGACTCTTTCTCCTCCACCGAATTCTGTTTTTCTTTGCCATCAATTTTTATCTGCCTTGTAATGATAACCAATCTGATTGGTTTCTTGTTTGTTTGGACAAGTGGAGACATACATATATAATTTTTTATTTCGACTTTCTTACAAAATACAACACACTTTTTTCCACTTTGCTTTTTAAAATTTGTAATTTATCCTGCAAATCATTCCACATCAGTTGATAAAGATTTTCGTCATTCTCTTTTACAGTTGGATAGTACTCTATGATATGTGGATATACCATAGTTTATTCACCACTTTCTTACATACAAATATTTGCGTTATTTTAAATATTTTCCCATTACAAACATTACTACAATGAGTAATTTTATGCTTGTATATTTTCATGTTATTGGAGGTGAATCTTCAGAGTCCATTTCTAGAAATGGGATTGCTGAATCAAAAGTAAATGTATATTAGTTTTGTTACATATAGCCACGTTCCCCTCCGGAGGAGGCTGTTATCAATTTGCATTCCCTCCAGCAACATGTGACTGTGTTTGTTTCCTTACAGTGTTGACAACAAAATGCATTGTCGTACCTTTTCATGTATGGCGATTTAATTGGGGAGAACTGGTATTTCGTGTACATTTAAAAAATTATTTCATTTTTTAATAGACATTAGTTTTTAGAGAACTTTTAGGTTCATAACAAAATTGAGCAAAAAAGACAGAGAGTACCGTTATGTACCCTACCACTCCATTTACCCTAGCACATGCACATACCACACACTCAGCACACACAGCATCCTCCACTGGTTAATATCTTCAACAGAGCAATACATTTCTTACAGTTAATGAACTTAAGTTGACACATCATTATCACCAAACTCCATAGGCTACATTAGGGTTCACTCTTTATGTTGTACATTCTATGAGGTATCTACCATAATAATATCATATAGACAGTTCGTATGATACTCTTAAGGTAGTATTGCCCTAAAAATCCTTTGTGCTTTGTCTGCTCATTTCTCCCTCCTCAATAATTCATGACAACCATTTATCTTTTTTACTGATTTCATAGTTTTGCCTTTTCAGAATCTCACATAGCTGGAATCATAGATTATGTACCTTTCTTAGGTTGGCCTCTTTCACTTTGTAATACATAAATTTAAAGTTTTTTCATGTCTTTTCATGCTGTAGTAGCTCATTTCTTTTTAGTGCTGAATAATACTCTATCTGGATGTACCGCAGTTTATTATCCATTCACCAATTGAAAGACTTCTTTGTTGCTTCCAAGTTTGGGCAATTATGAATAAAGCTGCTATAAACGTTTGTGTGTAGGTTTTTGTGTGGACATGAGTTTTCAGCTCATTTGGGTAAATACCAAGGAGCGTGATTGGTGGATCATATGCTAAGAGTATGTTTGATTTTACAAGAGACTACCAAACTCTTCCAAAGCGGCCGCAGTATTTTGCATTCCCACCAGCAGTGAATGAGAGTTGCCATTGCTCCACATCCCTACCAGCATTTAATATTGTCAGTGTTTGGATTTTGTCTAATCTAATGAATATGTAGTAATATCTCATTGTTTTAATTTGCATTTTCCTAGTGACATGTTGTTGGACATCTTTTCATATGTTTATTTGCCATTTGTATATCTTTGGTGATCCTGTCTTTCATGACTTGCCAATTTTTTAAACTGGTTTGTTTTCTTGTTGAGTTTTAAGGGTATATGTGGATTTTTGTATATTTGGGAGATTTTTGAATGTTTGGCATAACATGTTATTTATCAGATGTGTCTTCTGCAAATGTTTTCACCCAGTCTGTGGCTTGCCTTCTCATTCTCTAGATAGTTTCTTTCATAGAGCAGACATTTTTTATTTTAATGAAGTCCAACCTACCAATTTTCCTCCATGGATCATACCTTTGATGTTATATCTAAAAAGTCATTGCCAGGCCAGGCATGGTGGCTAACGCCTGTAATCCCAGCACTTTGGGAGGCCAAGGTAGACAGATCAGAAGTTCAGTACTAGCCTGAGCAACATGGTAAAACCTTCGTCTCTACCAAAAATACAAAAAATTAGCCTGGAATAGTGGCACGTACCTGTGATCCCAGCTACTCAGGAGACTGAGGTGGGAGGATCACTTGATCCTGGGAGGCAGAGGTTGCAGTGAGTTGAGATTGCACCACTGCACTCCAGCCTGGGTAACAGAGCGAGACCCCATCCCCAAAAATAAATAAAAAATAAAAAGTCATTGCTATACCCAAGGTCATCTAGATTTCCTGCTATGTTGTCTTCTAGGAGTTTTATAGTTTTGTGTTTTATACTTAGTATCTGATCGATTTGGGGTTTGTAAAAATTTTTTTAGTTGAGAAGTAAAATATGTTTGTATTTATGGTGTAGAACATGATATCTTAATATATGTATACCTTGTAGAATGGCTAAATCAAGCTATTTAACATGTATTACCTCACGTACCATATTTTTTTTTGTGTGGTGAGAACATACTTAAATTCTATTCTCAGTAATTTTCAAATATACAATGTATTTTTATTAGCTATAGTCAGCATAATGTAGAACTCTAGAACTTACCTGTTAGAGTAGAACTCTAGGACTTATTCCTCCTATTTAACTGAAATTTTGTATGCTTTGACCAATATTTTCCCAACCACACTACCCCTCAGCCTCTGGTAACCACCAGTTTACCATCTGTTTCTATGAGTTAGCCTGTTGTATACCCCATATGTAAGTGAGATTATGTCGTATTCATCTTTCTGTGTCTGTCTCATTTCACTCAACATGATGTCCTCCAAGTTCATTTATGTTGATGCGAATGACAGGACTTTCTTTTTCTCTTTCTTTTTTTTTTTTTTTTTAACATGTGAATATGTAGTTACTTCACCATTTGTTGAAAAGACTGTCTTTTCTGCATTGTGTCTATTGCCTTTGCTCCTTTGTCAAAGATCAGCTGACCGTATTTATATGGGTGTATTTTTGGACTCTATTCTGTTCAATTTACCCATTTGTCTGTTCTTTCACCACACTTTTGTGATTACTATAGCTTTAGTCTTGGAGCTTCAAGTAGTATAATAAAGTGTTGAGGTTAGGTAATGTGAATCCTCCAACTTTGTTCTTTGCTTCAGCATTATGATAGCTAATCTAGGTCTTTCACCTCTTCATACAAACTTTGTATCAATATGTCAGTATTCACAAGATTAGTTACTGGGATTGTGTTGAATCTGTAGTACAAGTTGGGAAGAATTGGCTATTTGACAATATTGAATCTTATCCATGGATATATACTATCCCTCTATTTGGTTCCCTTTTTTATTTCTTTTATTAGAGGTTTTTAGTTTTCCTTATATAAATTATGAACATATTTGGTTAGATTTATACTTGAGGTGTTTCATTCTTTTTAGAGTGCTAATGTAAATGGTATTATGTTTTTAATTTCAAATTTCACTTGTTCATTGCTGATACCGAGGAAAATAATTGATTTGTATATTAACCCTGTGTTGTGCAACCTTAACTGTAATCAATCGTAGTTCCAGGAGTTTTTTGTTGTTTTTCAGATTTTTTACATATATGGTCATGTCACTTACAAAGACAGTTGTATTTCCTCCTTCTTAATCTGTATACCTTTTCTTTTTCTTGTCTTATAGCATTATCTATTCCAGTATGATATTGAGAAGCAGTGGTGACAGAGACCATCTTTACCTTGTCTCTGATCTTAACTGAAAGCGTCTACGTTTTCACGATTAAGTATGATGTTAGCAGTGGTTTTCTTGTAGTATCAACTTGGTGAAGTTACTCTCTATTCCTAATCATATCATGTATTTTAATTTGCATTTCTCTAATTTTGAGATTGAACAGCTTTTCATATGTTTAAAGGACATTTTTATATCTTTTTTTGTGTGAGAATTGTCTTTTGCTTATTTTTCTATCAGATTTTTGTTGTTTTCCCTCAATTTTTAAGAGATCTTTATATATTAGGTATATTAGCCCCATATCTCAAATATTGTTACAGATATTTTCTCTCAGTTTGCCCACTGACTGTTGACTTTGTTCATTTCTTACATATATATATATATATATATATAATGTTTTATTTTTAGTCAAATGATTAATCTTACAGATAGAAAACCTTTGGTACCCTAAGATTAAAGTAGAATTCACTTTAGTTTTCTTGTAGTATCTTACAGTTTCCGTGTATACAGTTAGATCCCTAATCAATTGGGAGTTTATATTGGTGTGTGTTATGAGGTATAGATCAAATTGTACCTATTTTCATGTGGCTACCTTGATTTTTACCATTATTTATTAGAAAGTCCATTTTTGCCCTGGTGAGTTGGGATGTCATCTTTATTGTATACTGTCTATGTGTGCTTGTGTCTGTTTCTGGATTTTCTATTCTATTTGTGCCTTTATCTAATTGTGTTTGAACTCTGTTTTCATTTTAGAATTTTTAGAGTTTATTTTAATGTCATGGGTTTAATTACCTTTCTGTCTTTTCATTGCTTGCTGGCTGTCCTTGCTTGTTGGTTTTTTCAAAGGGAACTTGAGTAGCCACTGCACAGCTTAGGCATTGGAGATTTTTCTGTAATGGGCCGGAAAGTATCTATTTTATTTACACTTCGGAGGCCGTCTGGTCCCTAGTTAATCTACTCAATTCTGCCTTTCAGTATGTTAGTGAATAACTATAATCCTACTTCAGTAAAATTTTATTTAAAAAACAAAAAACAGGTGGCAGCCCAGAATTGGCCTGTGGGCCATAGTTTGCTACCCCTCAGTCTAGTTTAATAAAGAAGCTTGTTACTTTTATTGAGATTGCAGTAAGTTTATAAATCCTAGCAGGGAACATCTTCATGATGTTGAATTGTTCTGTTCAAGAACAAAGGATGTCCTTCCATTTATTCAAGTCTATTTTGGGGTCGCTCAGGAAGAAGGTTTTCCTACGCTTTATTTGGCATGGCTATTTTTTACTTATTTCTAAATAGTTTTATATTGCCACTATTATACAAAGATTGTTCTCGATCATTGTGTGTTCCAATTAGTTTTATTTATGTGTGTTAAAAAAACTGGTGGTGTCTCGTAGGTGGGTGTTGAACAACGAGAACACGTGGACTCACGGAGAGGAACATCACACACTGGGGGCAGTTGGCGGGGGTAGGGGAGAGACAGTGGGGGGTGGGGAGGGACCGGTGGTGGGGAGGGATAACATAGGGAGAAATGCCAGATATAGTATGCACCTAAAGTAAAATAAATAAATTTTTTTAAAAATCGGAAAAAAAAAAACTGATGGTGTCTGTGTGTGAATTTTATATCCTGCTGCCATACTGAATTCCTTTATAATTTGAGTTAGTTTTAGCATTGGTTCTTTCTAGGATTTTCTAATTATACTATTAAATTACCTCCACTTAGAGATAGTTTTACTTTTTTCACACCTCTAATTGATTTTTCTAATTGCATTGATTAATACTTGCAGGTCAGTGATTGAAAAGAGAGGAAGTATTGGCCATCCTTGCCATGTTCCCGGTCTTAGTAAAAATTGCTGTAGTTTTTCTAACTTAAGGTACTGGATGAAGGAATGTATGTCTATTAATTCCTACTTTCTTGAGTGTTTTTATCCAGAATAGATGTTGATTTCTGTTGTGACTTATTTCACCATCTATAGAGATAATTATATTATTTTTCTCCACAGATCTGTTCATATGGGATACTATATTTATATGGATTTCCTCATATTGAAAGATAGTCTAATTTTGAACCAATTTTGCATTCTTTAGATAAATTCCACCTGGTCATGGTATATTATTTTCTCAATGTGGTACTGATTTTTGTTAGTATTTCTCACATTAATAAAAAAAAAAATTAGCCAGGCATAGTGGTGTGCATCTATAGTTTCAGCTGTTCAGGAAGCTGAGCCAGGAGAATTGCTTGAGCCTAGGAGCTTGAGGCTACAGTGGACTGTGATTGCGCCAGCCCGGGCATCGGAGCAAGACCCTGACTCTTTAAAAAAAAAAACCAGTGATAGTAGACTTTAAAATTTTTTCAGACTCTCTTCATCAGTTTTAGTTATCAGTGCTATTCTTGTTTCACAAAAAGAATTAGGAAATTGTTCCTTGTTTTCAGTGCTCGGAAACATTTATTAAGCAGTGTATTTATTTGGTCTGTGTAGGTTTGTAGAATTCTTTTGTGAAACAATCTAGGCCTAGTGCTTTTTATGGAATGATTCTTTTATAACTTTTTCTGTTTTTTTCTCTGCAAATTGGTGTTTTAAAACTTTATATTTTTAATGGAGTCAACTATAATAAATTGTGTTTCATAACGAAACACTTGTTTCTGAGACTGGGCACTGTGGCTCATGCCTGTAATCCCAGCACTTTGAGAGGCCGAGGCAGATGGATCACCTGAGGTCAGGAGTTCAAGACCAGCCTGGCCAACATGGTGAAACCTTGTCTCTATTTAAAAAAAAAAAAAAAAAAAAGAAACACTTATTTCATAGTTAATCATATTTATTTATATAGAGATTTGCAAAGTGGTTCTCATGTATGCGTGTATTTTCTGTTTGGTGGTTATTCTTCCTTGTCATGTCTTATTCTGTAAATGTTTGCTTTCTCCCTTCTTTTCTTCATTACCTGGTGGTTTATGTTTCTTTAAGTTTTACAAAATAAGTATGATTTTGATTTATCATTAGATTTACTATTTTTGTGTTATCTAGTTCATTGATTTCTCCTTTTATCTATTTTTGTTATTAGTTATTTTGATCTTTTTCCTATTAAAAAGAAAATAGAAACAGGATCTTGCTATGTTGCCCAGGCTGGTCTTGAACTCCTGGGCTCAAGCGATCCTACTGCCTTGGCCTCCTAAAGCACTGGGATTGTAGGCATGAGCTACCATACCTATTTATGTATGCATATATATATGTATTAAAATAGAAACGGGGTCTCATTATGTTACCCAGGCTGTTCTTGAACTCCTGGGCTCAAATGAAATTTGTTTTTTTCTTAGTCTTTGATCGAAGAATTTAACTTGTTCATTTTAATTCTTCTGTTTTTATGCATTAAAGAAATACAGGCATAAACACTTTTTAAATCATTGCTTTAAATTTATCTCATAGCTTGTAATATATAATGTTTTCAATTATGAATACTTAGAAATTTTGTTAAATTTTTTATTGCCCCTTTTACTGAGGAGTTAATAGTTTATTTTCCTCCATTTGAAAGCATGTTTTGTTATTTGATATTTTAATAAATTTCTAGTTTTGCTGCAGATTGTTTTTTGGAAAGTTTCTTCATGAGAATTAATGATGCTTTCTTTATGATGTAATATATCACATATTTTTTGTGAATGATGCTTGTGTGCTTGAGAAGAATGTGTACTTATCAGGGCTAAGGTTTAATATATATTAATTAGATTTACTTATTAATTAGGTTATTTAGACCTTCTGCATCATTACTTATTCTTGGTCCAGTTTGTATGTCTTTTATTGAGAGTGGTATGTTAAACTTTCCTATTAATATTTTTATCTCTGTTTCTGTGTATCTGTATCTCTGTTTTTGCTTTGCAAATGTGCCTGCTGTGTAGCGTGATGCATAGATAACCATGACTTTATTGCAGTTTTGAAAGTGTTATTACGTTTAATGCTTTTGGCTTGAACTCTGCTTTGCCTAGTATCAAGATCAAAAGCCCTACTTTTATTGTTTCTGTTTGCGTAGTATTCCTTTTCCCGCCTCCTTATTTTTGGTCTATCTGAATCATTTTGCTTTAGGTATCTCCTGTATTAAGCATATAGTTAGGTCTTGCCTGTGAGCCAAAGTGAAAATCACTTTTAATAAGTGTGTTAACCTCATTTATATTTATATAATATAATTTAAATTATATATATTAAATTATAGAATATATTTATATAAATGAGGTTAAAATCAATATATATTTACATATATTGATATAGTTGATATCTGGTTTTAACAATGTCATATTATTTGTTATAATTGTATTTTGTTACATTTTTTTCCTACATGATACATTCTCACAGCTCTTTTCACAACTGTCTTTTTTGAATGTTTGATTTTTGTTTTATTAGCTACTTTCGTACTTAGATTTATTTATTTTACTTTATTTTTTGAGATGGAGTTTTGCTCTTGTTGCCCAGGCTGGAGTGCAATGGCGCCATCTTGGCTTACCAGAACCTCCACCTCCCAGGTTCAAGTGATTCTCCTGCCTCAGCCTCCAGAGTAGCTGGGATTACAGGGATGTGCAGCCACCCCCGGCTAATTTTGTATTTTTAGTAGAGATCGGGTATCTCCATGTTGGTCAGGCTGGTCTCAAACTCCTGACCTCAGGTGAGCCGCCCTCCTCCACCTCCCAAAGTGCTGGGATTACAGGCATGAGCCACTGCGCCCAGCTGTACTTAGATCTTTTTTAATGCTTTTAGTCCAGAAAAAAATAAATTTCTATGTTTAACCTTTAATTACCTGGTTTTTAAGGGTTTTACATTTTTTTCTTTTCTAAAAGGCCATTGTAGCTTCAGATCATTTTTTGAATTAGCAGTATCCTTTAACTCTTACCTGCCATTAATACAATACGGTAATCTCACCTTATTCATGGGGGATATGTTCCAGGACTCCCAATGTATACCTAAAGTTGCAGATAGTACTGAACCCTAAATGTTTTTTTTATATATATATATACATATCTGTGATAAAGTTTTTTGTACTTAGGTGGCTTTTTCTTTCTGACAATGAATTTTAGGTCAATCTTGCCCACTGCTAGCTCTCTTCTCTTTACCCAGCGTTCTCAGATTGTCCTTGTTCTCATTGATAGCTTATGGCTAGAATGTAAGAGATAGCTATATGTGATTTGGTAACAGTGTGGGCTTTGTATAGTACGTTTGTTCTTCTTAATTCTTTTTTATTTTTTAATGTACTTTAAGTTTTGGAGTATAAGTGCCGAACGTGCAGGTTTGTTTCATAGGTATACGTGTGCCTTGGTGGTTTGCTGTATCCATCCCCCCATCATCTACATTAGGTATTTCTCCTAATGTTGTCCCTCCCCAATCCCCCTACCCTCTGCTAGCCCTCCCCTAGCCTGCCCAACCCCCGACAGGCCCCAGTGTGTGATGTTCCCCTCCCTGTGTCCATGTGTTGTCATTGTTCAACACCTACTTATGAGTGAGAACATGCAGTGTTTGGTTTTCTGTTCCTGTGTCACTCTGCTTAAAATGATGGTTTCCAGCTTCATTCATATCCCTGCAAAGGACATGAATTCATCCTTTTTTACGGCTGCTTAGTATTCCATGGTGTATTTGTGCCTCTTTTTCCTTATCCAGTCTATCTTTGATGGGCATCTGGGTTGGTTCCAAGACTTTGCTATTGTAAACAATGCTGCAGTAAACATACGTGTGCGTATGTCTTTATAATAGAATGTTTTGTAATCCTTTGGGTATATACCCAATAATGGAATTGCTGGGTCCAATTATATTTCTATTTCTAGATCCTTGAGGAATCACCACACTGTCTTCCACAATGGTTGAACTAATTTACACTCCCACCAACTGTGTAAGAGTGTTCCTATTTCTCTACATCCTCTCCATCATCTGATGTCTCCTGATTTTTTAATGATCACCATTCGAATTGGTGTGAGATGATATCTCAGTGTGGTTTTGATTTGCATTTCTCTAATGACCAGTGATGATGAGCTTTTTTTCATATGTTTGTTGGCTGCGTAAATGTTTTCTTTTGAAAAGTGTCTGTTCATATCCTTTGCCCACTTTTTGATGGGGTTGTTTTTTTCTTGCAAATTTGTTTCAGTTCTCTGTAGATTCTGGTTATTAGCCCTTTGTCAGATGGGTAGATTGCAAAAATTTTTTCCCATTCTGTGTTGTTATTCTTATTCTTACTGCTTTTAAAGCATGTGTTGAGAGATTTGGATTTCTGTAGCCACCATTATCTCCTCTGGCTTTGTTTTATTATCATGTTCTTTATATTTCCTCCAGAGATATTTTCTTTTTTTTCCTTTTTTTATATTTAAGTCAGTTTTACTTCCATGGTCAGCCAATTTTAAATAATTGGCGTGCAAACACTGCATGTTCTCATTTATAAGAGGGAGCTAAACAATGTGAACACATAGACACAAGGAGGGGAACAACACAAACTGAGACTGTAGCAGGATGGAGGGGAGGGAGAACATCAGGAGAAATAGCCCGTGCATGCTGGGCTTAATAACTAGGTGATGGGCTGATAGGTGCAGCACACGTTTACTTGTGTAACAAACCTGCACATCCTGCACAGGTACCCTGGAACTTAAAAACAAACAAATAAATAAATGGGGTGAAAGCTTATAGGTTTTCTGAAAAGTCTCACTTGACAATTAACATCTTACAACTTCCCCCACTTCTGTGTTTAGGGCTATGTTGAGTTCAGGCCCCAGGATGCTGATGAGGACCAAAAGGGGGGGAAAAAAAAAGTAAAATCACTGCTGGTTGAATGGCATTTTAAATTCTGGTCTTTCCTGACCTGCATGCTATGGGCTTTGCAGAGTTGTCAAATAACTGGGCTGTACATTCTGTCCAGACTTCATAGTTGGATTCAATGGGATAACTTAATTGGTGACACGTGTTTACTCCATCTTACCTGGAACTAGAATCCTAAAGTGTCATTTTAATGCTGGCAGCTATGAGCTGAGTGCCATAGAGAGCCTCAGCTGTATATTCCCATGTGTTATCTGGGTCCAAGTAGTTCCATGTTTGCTTTTGATCCTTAGTAACAGGAAGGTTGTTGAGGGAACTGAAAGTCCCATTAACCTAAGGATAAGGCCTGTTAAAACTTCTAGAGGAAGACATCAGTGGTTAAGTGTGGACCGTCAGCTTCTTTTTGTGCCCCTAATTGACCACCTCCTGGGTTGTTTGTGGTTGAAATATAAATCAACAGGGTATTATAAATTTTGAATAACCAAAATTGTGATGATTATGTGGGTTCCAGAGGTGGTAATTTTGTTATTCCAAAAATACTTTGTAGTCTGTATTATACTTTCGATCAGGACAGCCTGAGTTCCTGTGGAAAGATAATGCCTTAGTGTTTTCAAAATGCCACCGAGATTTAGTGTTAGTAGTCCTTTCCTTCAATGTTGATACAGTTGCAAAGGAAGCTATAGATGGTGCAGATGGGTTATAGATTCTGTATTGTCCTTTTCTCCAAAGAGTCATATGGGATGATTTAAGACTCTACAGAATTGAATTTAAGGAATTAGATAAGAAAAGCCATCTGTTCTTTCTAACTGTAGTTTACTCATTGTTAAGTCCTTTGAGTATAAATGATCTAGTGCTAAATTCTCTCATTTATGGCTTTTTATCCTTTTCTTGTCTTTGTGTTTTACAGAATGCTATCTTCCTTGAGAAGTCAAAGTCTCAGTATCAAGAATGTACATTTTCTTGCATCTGGATTCTAGGTAAGCTACAGTTACTTCAGCCTTGATGTGTCCCTTCTCTTTCCCAGACTCCATCTCCTCAGAGTAGCTCCCATTCTTTGTGGCATTCAGTCCTCCTATCAGACAAGGAGAGAAGTAGAATTTCAATGAGAATTCATTCATGCACTCAGGAGATGCTTATTAAGCGCTTACTTTGTACCTGGCATTACTTTATATGGTAGGGAAAGATCATCAAACAAAACAAACATCCTTTCCATATTTTAGCAATAGACAATAAACTAAATAAAGTGAATTATATAGTGTGTTAGGAGGTGTTAAGTGCCATGAAGAAAAGTAAAGCAGAAAAGGGGAATAGTGAATGCTGGGACCTGAAGACTATTCATAACTTTAAACAGGGTGATTAGGAAAGGCCTTCTTCAGAAGTGACATCTGAAAAAATATTCTTTGAAGGGATTAGGGGAAATTTATGCACACACCTGGAGGAAGAAAGCTATAGGCAGAAGAAAGAAAGGGCAGAGGCCCTTCGGGGAGTATGTCTGAAACAGCTAGGAAGCCATTGTGGCTGGATTAGAACATGCAAAGAGAAGAATAATATAAAAGGGTGTCAGAGAAGCAGCGACAGGCTAGCTGGGCTGCTCAAGTTGGCCTCTTGGGCTGTTGTGAAAGTAAGAAATGAGTGGTTTGGACTAGAATGGTAACAACAGAAGCTGGTGAGAAGTGGTTAGATTCTGGATGTGTTTTGAAATGGAGCCAATGAATTTGTTGATGGAAGAGTGCAGGATGACTCTAAGGTTTTAGCCTGAGGAAGTAAAGGATGAATTTGCCATAAACTGAGATGAAGCAGGTGATAGGTGGAGTAGATTTGGAATCCAGCCCCGGTACAAGTCCTTTGCTCACTTCCTTTGACTAAAGGCAAGAACAGATACGTGCCGTTTAGCTCTGTAAACTCAGTTTAATAAAAGGAAATAGAAGTAATGCTTGTGATACTTTAGGCTTTGAGGATTGAGATTATGGCAGTGACAGTATCTCTGGTCTTTTAGTCTAGGGAGTTCTGTGATACTGTGAAAGTTACCTGAAAGATGTAATTTGGACCAACAGTAATTTCTAGGATAGTTCATAGATCATGGAGATATTGAATATTTGAAATGTAGGATTTATAATCACCGTATTCAGCATGAGCATGTCTGTTTTGTTTAGCTTGTCTGCTTCAGTCTTGACTTCCCTCTTCTTGTTAGCCTTGCAGTGGATTTTCCTCCCATTATGTCCCTCTGTGGTCACAATACTGCATTTCTTGTGAATCTGTGTTTTGATTCTGAAGAAACTGCCTACTCCCACCTCATTTAGTTCTTCCTCCTATCCCGTAAAACTAAATTTTAGAATAGTTCTGAGTTCACATTTGAAATTATCTTTTTATATTTATAAATAGTTTTTACTTACTACAGTGAAAGTAAGTAAAAGTAGCAGTCTCTGTGCCTTTTGCAAGGAAAGCATACCAATTGCTGAATGGAAATTGGAAAACTGCAGTTAAGAAACTGATGAAACAGAATGTTATCTATCGTCTCATTACCCAGAGGTTAACTATGTTAGTACCGTGTCTTTTAGATCATTTTGACTTCCTGTTTTCCCTGAGTGCAAGTGTCCATTTGTGTTCTGGTCCATTACATTTACAAATATGCTGTATTCAGTGAGCTTTAATATTGTTTCCTTTACAGATAGGCTCCAATCTAATATCTAGTTTATTAGATACTGGATGTTTTTGATAATTGAAAGAACTGCGTACCTTCTCCCCATTAAAAGGCACATACACTGAACATTTTGCAGTCAATTTCAAAGGTTTCATAAATTACGTAGGAGTCTGTGGATGCCAAGTAAGAACTCCTCTTCTAGGTTTGAGTACCTACTGTGCCAGGCACCCTTCTAAGTGTTGGAAACAGTAGTGAATGAAATGAGCCAAAAATCCCTGTCTTTTAGGGGCTTACATTTTAAGAAGAAAAATAAAATAGGAAGCAGAATTATCAGGTTATAGTCTTTAGGTGATAAATGGGAGGGTCTGAATGTATGAGGGAGAGGGTCAAACAAAAAGATCACTGAGGAGTTAAGTGTGAAGGATGAGGAAAATGGCTTTTTTCTTCCTTTTGTTTCTGTTCTTTAGTCTATTATTGGTAGTTGATAAGTGCATTGACCCGTTAGTCCCTCTGAAGTCTCTTGAATCAACCCAACTTTTTTAAAGATACTTGATCCTTTAGATATTTCTGTATGTGTATATCCCTCTAAACCACAGAATGAGGAGGAAAAAAACTTTTTTTTACAGCTTTTCACCATGTAAAGAAAAGCCCATTATAAAATCTATGTTCCAAGCCTAGGCTTTTATCTGTAATCAGTCAGGATTTCTCTTTTTGAGCAAGTTATGTGCTTATATGATCATATCAAAGCAGAATCTTAAGCCCCTTTGTCATAATAATACTGATGGTAAGAGCCAACACAGAAGGCTTGCCAGGAGATTCATAGTGATTTAATATTCCACTGAACCATGTAAAGTAGTTTCTGTTATTAATCCATTTTACAGGTGAGGAAATGAGGCACATGGTGGTTAAGAAACTTCCCTAATATCACCACTAAGAAGAAAGAGTCATCGAAACCTTACTTTTCTCTCTGGGCACTGGGAATTGTAATGGTCGTTAACTACCTTCTTCCAAGCTTTCGGCAGAAAGGACTCTAGAGATAGTCATTCACAGTCCCTTTTGATTTGCTTTCTTCATGAGCAGGCATCATAATTATTAGTCCTGTCTTGATTTCTCAGCTGAAGCAAGGAAAGGAGAAGAGCTCTTGTTTTGAAACCACCCAGGTTCATGGAAGAAAGAGTTCTTACTTGTAGTTTCCCATATGTATTGCTGATCAGTTTTATATTAGCAAAGAGTAAAAGTAAATAACTGATTTCAAGCCATGTAAAACCTGGAAGACTTAGGGAC
Organism: Cacajao melanocephalus; assembly: GCA_963573385.1. Taxonomy (NCBI): domain Eukaryota; kingdom Metazoa; phylum Chordata; class Mammalia; order Primates; family Pitheciidae; genus Cacajao; species Cacajao melanocephalus. The sequence continues at coordinate 29,984 of CAUYLG010048130.1, read as the reverse complement.
TCATACAGAATTTGTCTTGTCTGCAGTAATTTTAATTTTGATAATTCTTTTCTTAGTTGTAGGAATACAAATAATATTTCTACTTTGTCTCACAGGGTTGGAAATACCAAGTAAGGAATTAACGTATATGATGCTGGAAACATGTAGAGGCTCATGACTGAAACAGATGTCTTTTCCAAGTTCTTATCCAGAAAATGACTGTGAGGGCAATGATGGGTCAAGACGACCAGTGGAAAACTCCCTAGGAGAGAGCCATAGAAAATGTTCACTTCAGAAGAGAGATGTAATCAGAGAACTCAAAAAAGGAAAATATATAATGTATGCCCTCAGAAGGGTAAAAAGATTTTTATTCATGTGCATAAGATTACTCAAATAGATGATCATATATACCAGTGCCTTGAATGCAAGCAAAACTTCTGTGAAAACTTAGCTCTTATTATGTGTGAGAGAACCTATACTGGAGAGAAACCTTATAAATGTGATATGTGTGAGAAAACCTTTGTTCAAAGCTCAGATCTTATTTCACACCAGAGGATCCACAATTACGAGAAACCTTATAAATGTAGCAAATGTGAGAAGAGCTTTTGGCACCACTTAGCGCTTTCAGGACATCAGAGAACACATGCAGGTAAAAAATTCTATACATGTGACATTTGTGGCAAAAATTTTGGTCAGAGTTCTGATCTGCTTGTCCACCAGCGAAGCCATACAGGCGAGAAACCGTATCTATGTAGTGAGTGTGATAAATGCTTCAGTAGAAGTACAAACCTCATAAGGCACCGAAGAACTCACACAGGTGAGAAACCGTTTAAGTGTCTGGAGTGTGAAAAAGCTTTTAGTGGGAAATCAGATCTTATTAGCCACCAGAGAACTCACACTGGGGAAAGGCCCTACAAATGTACTAAATGTGAGAAAAGTTATCGACACCGTTCAGCCTTCATCGTACATAAAAGAGTTCATACCGGGGAGAAGCCCTATAAGTGTGGTGCCTGTGAAAAATGCTTTGGCCAGAAATCAGACCTTATCGTGCACCAGAGAGTCCACACCGGTGAGAAGCCGTACAAATGCCTGGAATGTATGAGAAGTTTTACTCGGAGTGCCAACCTAATTAGGCACCAGGCAACTCACACACACACTTTTAAATGCCTTGAATATGATAAAAGTTTTAATTGTAGCTCAGACCTTATTGTACATCAGAGAATTCACATGGAAGAGAAACCACATCAGTGGTCTACGTGTGAGAGTGGCTTCCTCTTAGGTATGGACTTTGTTGCCCAACAGAAAATGAGAACTCAAACAGAGGAGCTACACTATAAATACACTGTATGTGATAAAAACTTCCACCAGAGTTCAGCCCTTCTTCAACATCAGACAGTACACATTGGTGAAAAACCATTTATCTGTAATGTGAATGACAAAGGTCTTGAGCTTAGTCCTCCCCATGCATCAGAAGCCTCAGAGATGTCTTGACCCAGCAAGAAGCTGTAACACCAATATTAAAAATTATTTACGTATCAGAGACTCATTAAGAGGAAGACCCCCTAGGCAAGTCTCAGACTTTGCTCAGAGCTCAGAATTTGGTGGGGACCAGCGAGCCTGCAGTTGGAAGTATGAGAAATTATTTGCCCAGAGAGCTGCCCTAACAGAACACCTTATCCAGTAACTCCAGTCGAAATCTACAAATGACCAGAGTATTTGAAAACTTTCCATCTGAGCTCAAATTTGATCACTCACAAGAGAATTCATACAAGTGGGAAACCTTACAGCTGCACTGAGTGTGAGAGAGCTTTCCAGCAGTGCTCAGCCCTCTTCATTGTAAGAGAATTCACACCGGAGAACAATTTTTTAAATGCCTTCAGTGTCAGTTGTGCTGCAGACAGAATGAACATCTCATCGGCCCTCAGAAAACCCTCCCTGGGGAGAAGTCCCGGCAAGTGTGAAAAAAGCTTCTAAGAAAACTCTGACTTTCTTACCCATCAGAGAAGCGATACTGGTGAAAAATTGTGTATTTGTCTTGAGTATGGCAAAAGCATTCATTGGAGAGCCTTACTTGGGTTTGTACCCCAAAAACCAATCTGAGTAAAGACTACAGATGTCTGAATGAAGAGTGCTTGTCAGTGATCAGCTCTTGTGGTACATCAGGGAACTCACATAAGTGAAAAAAAACCCGTCAATACCTTGAGTCTGAAAAAACCTTTTGTAGAAACTCCTGTCATATTGGGCCCCAGAAACTTGTTCTGCAGTGAGAAATTTAATTGTGGGTGAGAATCTGTGTACATATAATATGTATGAGAAAAACTGTTTTCATAGTTAAGTTGACTCATGGTAGAGATGACGTTACATGAAATCAGTATGAAAAATAGTTTTTTAGATACCCAGAAGCTTGTTCTGGAAGGAGCTAGGGCAGGTCCGAGTAGACCTGATGGGTAACTCAGGTAAAGATACTTTTCTTTTATCTGAACCACTTAACAATTGCTTTACTTTTACTTTTTAAAAAATTCAGAAATCCAATAAAGGAAAGGACTGCAACCTTATGATAGAAGGTGTGGCATGTGTTACTGTTGGGGGAAAGGAGTATATTGACTTTGCCTTGGTTGATATTTTTATGCTTGTCTGGGATGGGACTAGAGTGTTGATAGTAACATGGCAGTCTTTTTTTTTTTTTTTTTCTTTTTTGCTGACAGTGAAATGAACTAAGAAGCCAGGGAGTAGCTATCCTAATCAAAACTAGGATCCTTGATCCCAACTCTCTCAGTAGTTTTCCCTTGGCAGGACCAATCTTACAGAGACAGCATACTCAGCTTTTTAGTGTCAGTTGAGGCATACTCTGAAAAGTTATTTCCCCTAAAATATCTTTCAAATTATTATGGTATTTGAAATTTCAAGTTTAGAAATTCATTTCTTTTTGACTCAAAGTGCAAATTTCATATAATGGTTATGATGTTTTTAGTATCCGTATTTTTGTGACTTATCTCTTTCAGCAATAGATACCCACGGTCAGCTCCTAGTAAAATGGCCAGAGAAAGACTGAAAGAAAAGTTTATAAATCTGTGTAGGCACAGAGTAAAAACACATAATGATGCATTACTAATATAAGAATAAGGCTTCTTTGATTTTGAGCATCCTAACTCCAAACCTTGTGTTCTTTTCACTCCATTATCCTGCTGTTTGTAGCAAACAAGACCCATAATGATCCATCTTTCATTTATTTCAGTTCTGCCAAGGAAAGAGAAAATACCTTTTAATCCCAGGGAAAGGATTGCAATCACCACATTATAAGGTATATATTTGGCGTGGAATGCAGAATTCTAAATGCTAGAAGGGAAAAGTAGTTGGCAGAATCATCAGAGGCTTAAAGATAAGCACTTGTTTCCAGCTTAAAAGTAGAATTAGCGTTGTCTTTAGTGATCCCTAAAAATGCTATAATTAATCCAGAGATCTGTCAATGGTCACATCTCAGTTTTTTTTCTTCCCTCAGATTTAAAGATATTTAATACCAATATTTCAGATTCCTGTAGTATTTGAGACTTTGTAGACTAGTGAATAGATATTTTGTTGCTAGTCCACATCCTCTGATTTCTGTTTGATTTGTCCTAGCAGATCCCCGAACTTCAGAAAGTGTTGCCATTTGCATTCATGGAGTTGGCGAACTGCTACCTTGTGTATGGCTCTAAGCTTTGATCCTAATGACTGGTTGATGATCATGATAATATTAGGGCCAGTGAATATAGCTCATAGTGATCATAAGCACTCTTGATTCTAGGGTATTTTTCTTTTAGAAAAATATCTTGGAAGTTTATTTGATCTGACATGTTTTCTTAATTTTTAGAAATAGCTCTTGTACCATGAAAACTTGCCCAGTATGATAAGTCACACAGGATATATTTTTTTCTGTTTGGTGAAAATCATGCCTATTACTAGTATATGTTTGACATTTGTAATATACTTAAAATAGTATCGGGTGTGAGGCATGGTGGTGATGAAAAGTAGTCCTTATGGCTACTTGTTAGTCATTAGTGAGAACATGGAGGAGGGGTCCAAGTTGGTATCATTAACAGGGCAGTGACTTGACCCTTCTTTCAACTAATCTTACTGGTAGTTGTCTCTAGTTTTTAAATTAATGATGGACCATCCCTCAAACAGAGAACTTCAAGGGTATGAAACAAGGCTGAGGGCTTTTAACTGTGGGAGAAAAAGGTGTTGGTATTATTCATATAGCATAACCTGAGGTTGGAGAGGACCACTTGGGAGCCTGTTAACCAAAACTAGAAGGTAACTTCTGGGATGGACGGAGGTTCCCTTGAAGCAGTGCCAACCTAAATCTACCTCAGGTAAGTAGTTAGATTAACTTTTTCAAGATTTCAGACCAAACAAGACAACTTGTATTCAGTTGATGTATTCCTATGCTTTAATGTTTTTGTTTGCCCTTAATTCTTAAATAAACATTTTTTCTGAAAAACTGCATTTCTGTCTCCACTGTACTGAGAGAAACAGCATTTTCTTCTACACTTGGGTTAGAATAAAGTGGTTAATAATGTGACGCGTAGACCTGGTGGTAGAGATAACCATTGGACCATCTCTGTAATTCCAGCAACTTTGGATGCTAAGGCAGAGAGGAACAGAAGGAATGTTGTCTCTGCTCCGCTGTGGACATAGGGTCCTTTTGGAGCGTCTGCACTGCATTCCATAAATAGCACAGGGAGGGCTAATAGTTTGAAGTGACCGCATTTGGGGCCCTGCTGAAATTCAGTAGCAACAAAACCACCTATGGTTTTTTTGTGTGAGTGACAGCCTCAGAATTAAGGAAAATTTTAAATTTATAATTCCCAAGTGAAATTACATTTGGTTCCAATTCTTCCCTCTTTGTCTTATCATTTGTTGAATCAGGATAGGATGAGGGTAGTGTAAAAATAGTTGCATTAATTTACCCACCATTGTAAAGTTTGGCCTAGTTTATGTCTGTCTGCTCTACCAACAGAATAGATAGATCCCAGAGTTTTAAGTGGCTTTTGTTGTGAGAAGAGGATAAGAGGGAGGTATGACGTGAGTGAAACGAGGAAGGGAAAGGTGCAGCTTTAAGTCTGTTTTTTCTTCCTGAGGTTCATATAGAGTTGTGTAGGTAGAACAAGACTTGCAGCCTTCATGCTTGTTTTTCTAACTTAAAGTGATATTACTCCCAACATTGAAGTGGACAGTTGTGAGAAGTATTTCTGGGAAAAGTACTAACTGTGACCCCCAAAAGTAACTGAAAGAGAAATGATGCATGCCCCAGTGTCTCTAAAGTAGAAAGGAAAAAGTGCTGTCCAGTATACACATACACCACAAGTGTTTCTTGAAATGCTCTTTACATTGTTTATTGAGAAAAGAAACTGAAAGTGCAATTGAAGCTTCTTTATGCCCCGAAACATCAGCTTGTGTCATCACTTTACCCAGGTAGGTATTTGGATTTCAAATGAGAGAGAGGCTGAAAGCAGTTAACACTTGGAGAGGGAATCCTTGCATGTGGCAAAGGAAACTTAAAAAGTCAGGGTATAGGGGTTCCACTAGTAGTAACTGATAATATCAACTAATTAATCGTTAAAGCCTAGTGAGAGAAAGAGAGGACTCTTGAAGTAGCTGCTATTAGTTTGTCTTTTGTACTCACTTTCAAATTCTCTGCAACCCTCTTATTCTTAAGACTCTTAATTGCCTTAATTTGCCTGGGAATGTTGCATTAATATATCTGAAAATGAGAAGAAGCCATTTGTATGGAATTCTAATTGGACCCTACTATGGTTTGTATATTTGTCCCCTCCAAAGTTCATGTTCGTATTTGATCCCCAATATTGAAGGTAGGGTCTAGTGGGAGGTGTTTGGGTCATCAATAGATTAATGCCCTGAGGTGGTAGGGTGAGGTGGGAGTTAGTGAGGTCTCACTCTGTTAGTTCCTGAGAAAGCTAGTTGTTAAAAAGAGCCTGTTACCTCCTTTCCTCCTCCCCTCCAGAAACTGTATAATAACTGATTACTACTCAGAATTCTAAGATGACTCACAAGATTCCTACTCACTGGTGTTCACACTCTGGGTAATCCCCTCCTCTTGAGCATGAGTAGGACCGGTGAATATGGGTCACTCCCTTGGTTAGGTTGCATTTTATGACAAATTTTTGATGAGATAGTTATTCTGTGATTATCTTATGTAAGACTCCACCCTAGAAGACTAGAAAGAGATTCTCCTTCTGGCCTTGAAGAACTAAGCTTCCATGTTGCAAGAGGGCCTGTGGAGGAGCCCAGGTAGTAAAGACCTCAGGGTAGCCTCTGGGAGCTAAGAATTGTTCTAGGTAGACAGTTGGCACAAAAATGAGAACTTCAATCCTACAGTTGCAAAGAATGCAATTCTGCCAATAACCAGTAAGTTTGGAAAGAGTCCTGAGTCTGAGATGATTGCAGCGGCTGGATTTCAGCCTGGTGAGACCTTGAAGAGGACCCAACTAAACCCAGACTCCTGAACCATGGAAATTGTGAAATAATAAAATTGTGTTGTTTTAAGTAGCCAAATTGGTAATTTTGTTATACAGCGATACAAAGCCAGTACATTGACTAAATGAACAAATTAATCCTTTATTTTATTGCTAATTCTCTCATAGGGGAATAAAATCTGCCTTCTCACTATACATGAAGACATCCAGAGAAAAAAAGTGCTTCTTTCATTAACTGCTTATTCAAGTTAGTTTGATTTGTTTTATTGTTCCCCACTTTTTATTTTTAAAATGTTTATACATGCAAAGTAGATGAAAGTTCATGTGGGTTCACTATTAATATTTTGTCACGTTTGGTTGATACTGTATATAGTTTTGCTGATTTTTTTTTTTTTTTTTCGAAGCAGGATCTTGTTCCTTCTCCCAGGCTGGAGTGCAGTGGCATGATCTTGGCTCACTGCAACCTCGACCTCCTGGGCCCAAGCAATTTCAGCCTCCCAAGCAACTAGGACTACAGGAATGCACCACCACACCTAGCTAGCTAACTTTTTTTTTTTGTAGAGACGGAGTTTTGCCATGTTAGCAAGGCTGGTCTCAAACTCCTGACCTCATGTATTTCCCCCCGCCCTGGCTTCCCAAACTGCTGGGATTACAGGTGTGAGCCACCTGTGCCCAGTCATTTTCTGAATTATTAAAAGTAGTTTGGAGTCCTCAGGACCCTTCACTTCTCAATACTTCAACATGTGTCTCCTAAATCTAGAACATTATTACACATAAGGTAGGTAGTGGGTACTTCATCTTGGGTCATATCCACGTGATCTCAATGCCTTTATTGATCATGCTAAGTTTGAGCAATTGACTAAGAGGTTGTATCAGATATCTCCATGGTGAAAGTATATTTTCCCCTTTGTAATTAATAAAGGGTATGTAGTATACTTTAAGAATATGTGCATTTTTTTTAATTTTTTTTTTCTATGGAGACGGAGTTTCTCCGTGTTGGTCAGGCTGGGGTATTTCAATGGGTATTTTTTGCTTTTCTTTTATTATAAGTGAAGTTGAGCATTTTAAAAAATGTTTAATGGCAATTTGTGTAACTTTTTATGTGAATTGTTTGTTCATGTCTTTTGCCAACTTTTATTGAGTTTTTAAAAAATTCTTCATTTTTAATAGCTCTTTTTATATTAGGAATATTAATTATTTATCCATGATATATTTTGCAACTACAGTTGTCCCTCAGTATCCATGGGGAATTGGTTCCAGAATACCAAAATCCGTGGCTATTCAACTTTATATTAAAAAATGGTGTGGTATTTGCATAAAGCGTACTTACATCCTCCTACAAACATAAAATCATCTCTAGATTACTTATAATACCTAATACAATGTAAATGTCGTGTAAACAGTTTTACTGTATTGTTTAGGGAATAACAATAAGGAAGAAAGTCAGTACATGTTCAGTACAGATGCAGTTATCCTTTTTTTTTTCCAAATATTTTCAGTCCATGAATACAGAGAGCCTATTTTATGTTTTCTAGGTGTTGGCTGCTTGTAGTATGTTTTGCTATGCACAAGACTTTTTAAAATGTAGCTGCTATGTTAATCTTTTAGTATATCTGGATTTCAAGTCATTGTTACAGAGGCTTTCCGGCTGTGGCTCACATCTGTAATCCCAGCACTTTGGGAGGCTGAGGTGGGCGGATCACCTGAGGTCAGGAGTTCGAGACCAGCCTGACCAACATGGTGAAACCCCATCTCTACTAAAAATACAAAAAATTAGCCAGGCATGGTGATGCATGCCTGTAATCTCAGCTACTTGGGAGGATAAGGTAGGAGAATTGCTTGGTCTTGGGAGGGAGAGATTGCGGTGAGCCAAGATTGTGCCATTGCATTCCAGCCTGGGCAACTAGAGTGAAAGTCCCGTCTCAAAAAATAAAAAAAGGCTTTCCCCACACTTTGAGTATGAAGGACTTCATATGGTTTTCTGTAACTATGAAGTTTTCTGTTTTAGACATTGCCATTTCTTGAAGAGGAGGAAAAAATTCCTAGAAGCCTTCCCACTGGCCAGGATTGAGTTCCGTGTTCATTGTTAATCCAAACTCAGTGGACTAAAGAATGCCATGGACTGATCTGTTTATATCTGTCTTCCTGTGCCAGTTCCTATCCAGGTAAGTAAAATTATTATTGGACAAACAAGGATGGTCCTGGTGCTGGGGGTGGATCAGCTCTATTTGAGATACCCGAGCTCTTTGGGGAAAGCATGAATACCTAAACAAAATCAGTGTTCTTTTAAGAAAGAGAAGTGGGAATCCCAGTGTCCATTTCATTCCCAGGCTCTTCGTTGTCTTTCAAACTCTTCTTGTCATGTCCTGGGTTGATTCAGTTCAATTCTACTCCGCTTACCATCCCACAGCATGTACAGATGCTTCTTTACCCTCTAGTTCCTAAGCTTACAAGTGGCCAGGGCATTGTGGTAAGGGGCAAAGGGGATGGGTATGAGACATATATTGGACAAGTCACACAGGTACTTGGCAAAGTCAGGATATAAAAAGTCCCATTTCTGGGCCATCATTAGCATTCTGCTGCTGATGGAGTAAAGACCTCCTTTGACACTGACATTAGAGCTGGCTAGCATGGTCTCTGAGTGTCAGATACTGGTGATGTTCATTTGTCTGAGGGCTGGATATTTGGCTCTCAGAAAGCTCTGGGGGCTTGAACATGGCAACTGTTTCCTGCTTCATTACTACCCTTGGGGCACAAGAATATTGGCCAGGCATGGCGGCTCATGCCTGTAATCCCAGCACTTTGAGAGGGCAAGGCAGGCAGATAAAGTCATGAGATGGAGACCATCCTGGCCAACATGGTGAAATCCCATCTCTACTAAAAATACAAAAATTAGCTGGGTGTGGTGGCATGTACCTATAAACCCAGCTACTTGGGAGGCTGAGGCAGGAGAATTGCTGGAACCTGGGAGGCAGAGGTTGCAGTGAACCGTGATTGCGCCACTGCACTCCAGCCTGGCAACAGAGTGAGGCTCCTCAAAAAAAAAAAAATTTTTTTTTGTAGGGTCATCAATATGTATTAGTTTTTTATAGCCATGAGAACAAATTATCACAACTTGGTGGCTTAAAACAATGTAAATTTATATCTTACAGTTACGCACACCAGAGATGTAAAATCAAGGTGTCAGCAGGGATGCACTTGCACTGAAAGCTCCAGGGAAGATTCCTTTCTTGTCTCTCAGCTTCTATTGGCTCCTGGTATACCTTAGCTTATGGCAGTATAACTTCATTCTCTGCCTCTGTCTTTCATGACTTTCCTTGTGCCTCTCTCTCCTCTTCTCATGAAGACTCATGTCATTGGATTCACCTTGTGTTAACCCAGGTTAATCTTACCTTGAGGTCCTTCACTAAATTACATCTGCAAAGACCCTTTTCCAAATAAGGTCACATTTACAGGTTTTAGTAGTTAGGACTTCGACATATCTTTTTGGGGGTGACCATTCAACCCACTGAGCCATGGTTTACTGACTAGGTATGCTGCAAAAGGTCTTTTCTCATTTTATGTCTCTGCCTGAAAATGAACCCAATTCCCTTTTCCTTTAAGGTCAAACTGACTTCACTGTCATCTACTTACAAGCCTGAGGGAATTCCTCCCTGTTTGCCAACAGTTTTTAAGATGTTTTTCCAGGCCGGGCATGGTGGCTCACACCTGTAATCCAATCACTTTGGAGGCCAAGGCAGGCGGATCACCTGAAGTCAGGAGTTCAAGACCAGCCCGAACAACACGGTGAAACCCTGTCTTTAAAAAAAAAAAAAAAAGATGTTTTTCCAGACACAAACATCTTGAAAAGCTGTTTGATCATCATGAATATCAACCTCAAAATTTCTATTCCACTGTTTATGATTAGCCAATGCAATTGTGACAACCCTATTATTTTGCCATTTGTTTTGTTTAGGAATGGGTATTGGCTATAATTCTAGTCAAGAAGTATGAGAGAATGTCTGGGAGGGAAGGTTGTGTTTAGTTCTTATAGAGCCGTCCTCTTTTTATTTTCCTTTTGCCACTGGATGTTACTGTGTTTAATGTAATGCTTTGATCTTCTGGGGCCAACCTGAGGATGAAGCTGACTCACTGAGGATTGCAGAACAGAGTGATCCAAGGAACCATATGCCTTAATAATGTCACTAAGCTGCCAAATCATCCAACCCAAAATCTACCCTACTTTGAGGATTCTGGTTATGTGAAGTAATACATTCTCTTATTACTTAGTCGGTTGAGCTGGGGTTTTTAATTACCCAAATCTTAGAGCATTCCCATGACATATCATGAATCATCCTTTTATCTTGTCTGCAAAATCCCTTCTTTCAGGTAGTAAGACAGAACAAAACAAAAAAACTTCTTTCTCATTCTTTAGCAATATCTTTGAGCATTGATCAGTTTAAAAACCTGAATCCACCAAAATAACATGTTACCCTTTCCCACGTGGCAGAGAATTAAATGGAAACCCTTGTAGTGCAACTAAGAAAGAGAATAAAACCAAAACACTTAAATTTGTATACATTCTGAAGTCCTCCCATACCCTGTCTTACTTGCCTTATGTCTCACGTAATTTAAGCTCAGTGAATACCTAAAGATACATATTATTTGGCTTTTTATGTTGGTTTAGTTGTCTTTGTGTCCTGTAAGAGGGAATTAAAAGTTTCTGTCTTTAAACATATGCTAGGTTTTCTACGTTCTTAAGTTGGAAACTTAAATTATCTATTTTCTTTTTCTAATATAAACATATTAAAAAAATGTAAAGTTGACTGGGCACTGTGGCTCATGCCTGAAATCCTAGCGCTTTGGGAGGCTGAAGCGGGCAGATCATCTTGAGGTCAGGAGTTTGAGACCGGCCTGACCAACATGGAGAAACCCCGTCTCTACCAAAAATAAAAAATTAGCTGGGCATGGTGGCGTGCACCTGTAATCTCAGCCACTCAGGAGGCTGAGGCAGGAGAGTCACTTGAACCCGGATGCAGAGGTTGCAGTGAGCCAGGATTGCACACTGCACTCCAGCCTGGGCAACAAGAGTAAAACTCCGTCTCAAAGAAAAAAAAAAAAAAAAAAAGTAAAGTTCTAAGTTTCACTCTACTGCTTTAGCTATGCCTTATATATTTCTTTCTTTTTTTTTTTTTTTAATGCATTTTAAGTTTGGGGGTACATGTGAAGAACATGCAAGATTGTTGCATAGGTACACACATGGCAGTGTGATTTGCAGCCTTCCTCCCCATCACCTGTATCTGGCATTTCTCCCCATGCTATCTCTCCCCAACTCCCCGCCCCCCACTGTCCTTCCCCTATTTCCTCCTGACAGACCCCAGTGTGTGATGCTCCCCTTCCTGTGTCATGTGTTCTCATTGTTCAACACCCACCTGAGTGAGAACATGTGGTGTGATTTTTTTGTTCTTGTGTCAATTTGCTGAGAATGATGGTTTCTAGGTTCATCCATGTCCCTAAAAAGGACACGAACTCATTCTTTTTTATGGCTGCATAGTATTCCGTGGTGTATATGTGCCACATTTTTCCTGTCCAGTCTATCATCGATGGGCATTTGGGTTGGTTCCAAGTCTTTGCTATTGTAAACAGTGATACAATGAACATTCGTGTGCATGTGTCCTTATAGTAGAACGATTTATAATCCTTTGGATATATACCCAGTAATGGGATTGCTGGGTCTGCCTTATATATTTCATGTTGTTTTTATTATCATTTAGTTAGAAACATTTTCTGATTTCTCTTGTGATTTTACCTTTGACTATGGGTTATTTCAAAGCACCTTATTTACTTTCCAAATATATGGGGATTTTAAAGATATTCACTTCTCAATTAAGTCGGAAAACATTGAAAACATTATCTGTCCGATCTTAGTCTTTTGAAATTTCTTGAGACTTATGACACATCATGTGATCTGTTTTGGTGAACATTTCATATGCACTTGGAAAGAACAGTTATTCTGTAGTTATTGAATATAGTGTTTTGTCAGTTTTTTGCTATCATTGTCCAAACCAATATCCTTACAGATGTTTTCGTCTACTGTTACTAATAATTACTGAGAGAGGTGTTTTAAAGTCTCCACCATGATTATTATAAGTCTTTATTTCTCTCAGTTTTTGCTGTATTTCGGAATTCTACTTTTAGGTGCATACACACTTAAGATTGTTTGTTTTTTGTTTGTGATGGTATCTTGCTCTGTCACCCAGGCTGGAGTGCAGTGACGCCGCCTTGGCTCACTGCAACCTCCGCCTCCCAGGTTCAAGTGATTTTCGTGCCTCACCCTCTTGAGTAACTGGGACTACAGGCGTGTGCCACCATGTCCGGTTAATTGTTTTTTTGTAGTTTTAGACATGGAGTTTCACCATATTGGCCAGGTTGGCCTCAAACTCCGGACCTCATGATCCACCCATCTCAGCCTCCGAAAGTGCTGGGATTACAGGCGTGAGCCACCACACCCAGCAACTTCTTTATCTTAAAGCCAGCAATGGCTTGTCAAGTTGTTTTCTTATTTCAAATACCTGATTTATCTTTCTTCTGCATCTCTCTGAATTCAGAGAAAGTTTTCTGCTTATAAAAGTTCATGTGATTAGGCCTACCCAGAAAACCAAGATAATCTTCCTATTATAAGATTCACAACATTAGTTATATTTGCAATGTCTATTTTGCCATGAAATGCAGCACATTCACAAGTTCCAGGGATTAAGACTTAGATATCTTTGAGGGGGTCATTCTGTCTACCAAGGATGGTATGTTGGTAAGAACTGAACTTTACTCTGTAACATATTCTGGGGCTGAGTTTTCAGGACAAAAAAAAGGCAGCACCATTTTATGTCTTCAAATACTAATTTCTGAATTATCAAACCATGCACTGATTTTCATCAGTGAGAGCTTAGGAGACAAGAAACAGGGAAGGAATAGAGGCATGGCTGGCCCTTGCTTCTTTCTTTTCTTGGTTCTTGTCTACCGTTTTGACTTCAGTACAGTCTATGTCATCCCTAGTATATGTTAAGAATTCTCAATTAAAGAACGTACTTTGGAATAATTGTCTTTTGTTTTGTTTTGTTTGTTTTGAGATGGAATCTTGCTCTGTCACCCATGGAGTGCAGTGGCACAATCTCGGCTCACTGCAACCTCTGCCTCCCAAGTTCAAGTGATTCTCCTGCCTCAGTCTCCCAAGTAGCTGGGATTACAGACATGTGCCAATATAATTCTGTCCTTCCCTAGATATTAAAAACAATATCATGGCGGGGGGTGTGCAGCCCTTTGATATGGGGAGTGATATCATTCTCTTTTCCTCTGAATATTAGAAACAGTATCAACGGGGAAGTGTACACCCCCTGCGATATTGGAAGTAGTATTCTCTTTCCTACTGGATGTTAGGAACAATATCATGGGATATTTGGAGTAATATCATACTCTCCCACCCTGCTTATTAGAAACAATATTACAGGAAGACTGTACACCCCCTGGGTTATTGAAAGTAGTATCTTCCTCTCCCTTAATTGATATTACAAACAACATCACAGGGGGTGTACACCTTCTAGGATATTGGGAGTAATATCGTCCTCTTCCATCCTGGATATTATAAACACTACTACAATGAGGTGTACACCCGTATTTTGCAATACGGGGATAAAATATCATCTTCCCCCTCTGGATATTAGAAACAATATCACCTGAAGGGTGTACACCCTTGTGATATTGGGAGTACTATCATCCTCTCATTCACTGGATATTAGAAACAATATCACGGGGGGGTGTTTACCCTTTGTAATATTGGGAGTCATATCATTCTTTCCCCCTTTGTGTATTAAAAACACTATCACAGGGAAGTGTAACCCCCTTGCAATATTGGGTGTAATATCATCTTTTTCCCTCCATAAATATTAGGAACAATATCACAGGGGGATGTACTCCTACTGCAATATTGGAGTCATATTATCTTCTTTTCCCCTGGATATTAGGAATAGTATCACAGGGAAAGTGTACAGCCCCTGCAATATTGGGAGTAATATCATCCTCTCCCCTCCTGGATATTAGAAACAATATCACAGGGGGAGTGTACACCACCTGCAATATTAACAATAACATCATCCTTTCCCCTGCTGGATATTAGAAAAAATTTCACAAAAGGGCTGTATATCCTCTGCGATATTGGGAGTAATATTATTTTCTCACCCCCTGAATATTAGAAACAATATCACGGGGAGAGGAATGTACCATCCCTGCAATATTGGGAGCATGTTATCCTCCATCCCCTGGATATTAGGAACAATATCACTGGGGGAGGTTGTACACTTTCTGCGATAGTGGGAGTAATATCATCCTCCTTCCCTCTGGATATTAGAAACAATATTACTGGGGGGGAGTTGTACACCACCTGAGATATTGGGAGTAGTATCGTTCTCCCCCGCCTGAATATTAGAAAAATATCACAAGGAGGGTGTACACCCCCTGCGATATTGGGAGTAATATCAGCCTCTGTCCCTTTAGATATTAGGAACACTGAACAGGGAGTGTCCACACCCAGCAATATTGGGAGAAATATTATCCTCTCCCCCCCAGATATTAAAAAATAATCACAGTGTGGGTGTACAATTCATTCTATATTGAGAGTAATATCATCCTCTTTCCACCTGGATATGAGGAAGACTGTCACGGTGGTTGTACACCCCCTGCAATACTGAGAGTAATATTCTCTCTCCTCTAAATGTTAGGAGCAATATTACATGGAGCGTGCACACCTTCTATGATATTTGGAGTAATATTATTTTCTCTCCCTTTGGATATTAGAAACAATATCACAGAAAGGGTGTACACCCTCTGCAATATTGGGACTAATATCATCCTCTCCTCCCTTGGATACTAGGAACAATATCCCAAGGAGTGGGTTTAGAGCCCATGCCATATTGGAAGTAATATCCTCCCCCAGATATTATGGAAAATATCACAGGAGGGTGTACACCTTCTGCGATATTGGAAGTAATATCATCCTCCCCCCCTCTGGATATTAGAAACACTATCGCAGTGGGGATGTACACCACCTGTGATATTGGGAGTAATATTCTTCCCTCCCCCAGATATTAGGAACAATATCACAGGGGGAGTGTACACACCCTACGATATGGGAGTAATATCCTACTCTCACCTGGATCTTGGGAACCATATCACAGAATGGGTGTATACCCCCTGTGATATTGGAATTAATATCATCTCTCCTCCCCTGGATATTAGAAACAATATCACAGGAAGGTGTACACCACCTGTGATATTGGGTGTAATATCATCTTATTCCACTCTGGAAATTAAGAACCATATCACAATGGGGTTATACACACCCTGTGATATTGGGATTAATATTAGCCTATCCCCTTTTGGATATTAGGAACACTATCGAAGGGTGTGCACTTCCTGCGATATTGGTAGTAATGTTATTCTCTCCCTTCCTGGATGTTAGGATCAATATCACAGAATGGGTGAACACTTCCTTACGATATTGGGAGTAATATCTTCTTTTCAACTGGATATTAAAAACAATATCACGGGGAGGTATACACCCCATGCGATATTGGGAGTTGTATCATTCTCTCTCCCCCTGGATAGTAGAAACAATATCATGGTGGGGTGTCCACCTGCTGCAATATTGGGAGTAATATCTTCTCCCCTCCCCCCCTGGATATTAGGAACAATATTCAGTTGAATATATTATGAAAATATTCAGTATTTCATATATATTCAGTATTTCATAATATCTCTCCCCTGGATATTAGGAACAATATCACAGGGAGGGTGTACACCCTCTGTGATATTGAGAGTAATATTATTCTCTCTCCCTCTGGATATTAGTAATAATATCAGGGAAGTTATGCATGCCCTAAAATACTGAAAGTAATAATATCCTCTCCCCCCAAGATATTAAAAACAGTATCACAAAGGGGGTATGCACCCCCTGCGATTTGGGGAGTAATAGCCTCTCCCCCACTGGATATTAGGAAGAATAACACAAGAAGAGTGTACACCACCTGCTATATAAGGAGTAATATCCTCTCTCCCTTTGGATATAAGGAACCGTATCACAGGATGGGTGTACACTCAATGACAAATTGGGAGAAATATCATCCTCTTCTTCCCTAGATATTAGAAACAGCTTTGCAGGGGGGTGTATACCTTCTGTGATATTGGGAGTAATATCCTTTTCTCCCCTAGATATTAGGAACAATATCACAGGCGAGATATACACATCCAGCGATATTGGGAGTAATATCCTCTCCCCTTTGGATATTAGGAACAATATGACACGGGGTGTGTACACCCCTTGTGATATTGGGGTAATATCGTCCTCTCTCCTAGATACTACAAAAAATATCACAGAACAGGTGTACACCCCCTGTGATATTTGTAGTGATATAATCCTCTTTTCCCCTAGATATTAGGAATAATATCACAGGGGTAGTGTACTCCTGCTGTGATATTGGTAGTAATATCATCTCCTCACTGAATATTAAAAATATCACAGGGGTGGTATACACCTTCTGTGACATATTTTGACCTATGTCACGAGTGGGTGCACACCCTCTGCAATATTGACAGTAATATCATCTTCTCTTCCCCTGAATATTATGAACAACATTGCAGGAAGGTGTACACTTTCTAGGATATTAAGAGTAATATCATCATTTTTCTTTCCCCTGGATATTACGAACAATATCATAAGGGAATGTACATCCCCTGCAATATTGGAAGTAATATTCTCTCCCCCACTAAATACTGCTAATAATATTCCAGGGGAATGTACATCCCTGCAATATTGAGAGTAATATTTTCCTCCTCTCCCAATTTGGATATTACAAACAATATCACAGAGGGGTGTGCATCCTGCAATATTGGAAGTAATAGACTCACCTTTCTTTATATTTTGAACAATAGCAAAGGAGGCTGTACACCCGCTGCGATATTGGGAGTAATATCATTTTCCCCACCTGTATGTTATGAAAAATATCACAGGAACGTATACAACCCATGCGATATCAGGAGTCACATCATCCTCTACTCCCTCGATATTATGAAAAATATCACAAGGGAATATACACCCCCTACGATATTGGGAGTAGTATTAACTTCTCTACCCCTGAATATTAGGAAACAATAGCATAGGTGGGTGTACATTCCCTGTGATATCAGGAATAATATCATCCTCTCTTTCCCTGAGTATTAGAAACAATATCATAGGTGGGTGCACATCCCCTGAGATACTGGGCGTAATATCATTCTTCAGCACCCTGGATATTACAAACAATATCGCAGGGGGTGTACACCACCTGGGATATTTGGAATAATATCCTCTCTCCCGCTGGTTATTACAAAAAATATTACAGGGGAATGTTAACCACCCCGTGATATTCAGAGTAATACCATCCTCCCCCACCCCATGAATATTATAGACAATGTCACAGTGAAGTGTACACCCCCTGCGATATTGCGACTAATACTATCCTATCTCCCACTGGATATGATGAACAATATCACAGGTAAGTAAACACCCCCTACGATATTGGGAGTAATATCATCCTCTCTCCCCTCGATATTACAAATAATATCACCAGAAGGTGGACAGCCTCTGTGATATTGGCAGTAATATTATCTTGTCTCCTCCGGATATTGCAAACATTATCACAGGGGTCTTTACAACCCCTGAGATATTGGAAGTGATATTATCCCCTTTCCCCAGGATACTACGAATAATATCACAGGAGGGTGAACACCCCCCGCGCTTTTGGGAACAATATCATTCTCATTCTCTCTGAATATTGCGAACAATATCACAGGGGGCTTTACACCCCATGCGATATTAGGAGTAACTATGTGCTCACCGCCTAGATATTATGAACAATATCACAGGGGTGTGTAAGACCTCTGGGATATTGATTGTAATATCATTCTCTCCATCCCTGGATATTACAAAAAATGTCACAGGGCTGTGTACACCTGCTGCGATATTGGGAGTAATGTCATCTTTTCCCTCCCCCTTGATATTACTAACAATATCACAGGGGGTGTACACCCTTTGTGATATTCAGAGTTATATTATTTCATCCCCCCTGAATATTATGAACAATATCACAGAGGGCTGTATACTCCCTGCGATATTGGATGTAGTATCCTCATCTCTTCCCCTGGATATTACGAACACTATCACAGGACTGTGTACACACATGGTGTGTATGATACTGAGAGTAATATCATCCTCTCCTCCTGGATATTATGAACAATATCACAGGGATATTATGAACAATTATCAATAATTACTGCAATTATCAAAGTAATATCCTCTCTACCCCTGGTTATTAACAATATCTCGCAGGGGTGAACACTCCTTGCGATATTGGGAGTAATATCATCCTCCCCTCATCTGCATATTTTGAACCATATCACAGAGGGGTTTAAAGCCTCTGCGATATTGGCAGTAATATCATCCTCTCCCACCATGAATATTACAAACAATATGACAAAGGGGTGTACATTCCCTGCGTTACTGAAAGTAATGTCATCCTTCCTTTTGATATTACAAACAATGTCACAGGGGGTTTTACAGCTCCTGCGATATTGGGAGTAGTATCGCCCTCACCCCCTGTGGATATTAAAAACAATATTACAGGGGGGTGTAAACCTCATGCGATGTTGGGTCCTGAGTCCAAGCAGTTCTCCTGTCTCAGCCTCCCAAGTAGCTGGAACTATAAGCATGTGCCACCACCCCTGGCCAATTTTTGTATTTTTAGTAGAGACAGGGTTTTGCCATGTTAGCCAATCCGGTATTGAACTCCTGACCTCAGGCAATCCTCCTGCCTTGTCCTCCCAAAGGCTGGGATTACAGGGGTGAGCCACTGTTCTTGGCCTAAAGATTACTTATTATTCTGCAAAATTTAGGCTGGGTATGGTGGCTCTTGCCTGTAATCCCAGCACGTTGGGAGGCAGAGGTGAGTGGATCACCTGAGATTAGGAGTTCAAGACCAGCCTGACCAGTATGGCGAAACCTCATCTCTACTAAAAATAGAAAAATTAGCCAGGCATGGTGGTGCATGCCTGTAGTCCCAGCTAGTCAGGATGCAGAGACAGTAGAATTGCTTGGTCCCAGGAGGCAGAGGTTGCAATGAGCTGAGATTGTGCCACCGCACTCCAACCTGGGCACAGATTGAGAATCTGTCAAAACAAAAACAAATTATCATGCAAAATTTGAAAAGGAAACAAATCAGCAGCTTCTAAACTATTTTTTAACATGACTCATAATAAATAAATTCTGTATGTACGTATGTTCTGTATTTCTGAATAAAAGACTTAACAAGGTCATATTTACAACATGTAATACATATTTTTATTCTACTTCATTTGTTTTGAATGCTCTTTGCAATCTACAAAAAGTCCAATAGCAATAATTAAATCACTCATTAAATTGAGCATTATCTTGTCATTTAAAATGATAATCTCAAAAATGATATTTTGTTTTTGAGCTAAAAATATTTTAACGATATACTACTTAAGAGAAAAACACTGGATATGAAAGCATATACATGGTTAATTATTTTTTTGAGACACAGTCTCCGTCGCTCAGGCTGAAGTGCAGTGTTATGATCTCAGCTCACTGCCACCTTTGCCTCCCTGGGTTCAAGCGATTCTCCTGCCTCAGCCTCCTGAGTAGCTGGGATTACAGGTACACACCACCATGCCTGGCTAACTTGTATTTTTTAGTAGTGACAGGATTTCACCATATTGGCCAGACTGATCTTGAACTCCTGACCTCATGAACCACCCAACATGGACTTCCAAAGTACTGGGATTGCAGGCATGAGCCACTGTGCCTGGCCCACAGTTTTATCCTATTTGTTTAAAAATAAAGTTTGAAAGATACATATGCAAATAAGTTTACATTTCTCTTTTTGTAATACTTTGCTGCATTCTCTGGGTATTGACAATCAATTCGCATTCTGAAGCTACATGGCTAATGCTGATTACTCACTGTGTGTGCCAGGCCCTGGGCTCAGTGCTCTACATGCATTTTTATTTCATTTAATTCTCTTCACAACCTGAGATAATATAGCCAACCCATTTTACAGAGTTGAAACTGAGGCTCAGAGACTGAAAGTTAAATGCCTGAGGTTGCAGTTATAAGAGGCAGAGCTGGAACTGAAGCCTACATGTGCCTGACAACCAGTTCACATTCTGCCGATAGGCTAGTCTGCTTCACAGAGCATGGAATAGATGGTGCGTGCCTGCTAGGATGGACCAGATATCACTGTAGGTAAGAAACAGCCCCAAACAATGGAAATTTACAACACTGAAGCCTCTTTGTGTGCTCATGCTGCGCGTCCTCCATGGCTCTCCTGGGCCCTGTGCTCCACATCCCCTTAATTGCCACCAGAATAAAGGAGCAGCCTCCATATGGGACCTGTCAGCAGCTCTAAGAGATGAAGGATAGGGTGGCCAGTCTCAATGGTTCCCAACTCTTTTGCCTCGAGGTGACACACTTCACTTCCACTCACATCTCCTGAGTTAAAGCAAATCCCATAACTACCTCCACCTTCAAGCGTCCCAGAGGAGAACCTGAAATACTCAGTGGACTCCATTAAGGCCACCATACGGTGTCAGCCTGTGTCGGAGACTGCGGAGGGGCAGAGGAGGAGAGTGGGGAAGTGATGGGAAATGACAGCGGGACTGAGTCACTGTGCATTTGCTTTATCCTCTACCAGGTAGAATTTGTCCCAGAGCTGTACAAAATCAGCAGCTGCATGATCAAAGAGGGTAAACTTCAGAAAAAGCATTTTGTTCAGATGTGATCAGCAGTGAACCCAGAATCAGCTGAGTGACATTGAGTCACTAAATCTCTGACTGCCTCAGTTACCCCATATGATAGTGGTGAAGATGGGAGCATTGAGAGAGTTGATTTGGAAGGATATCAGGAGTGTGAACATTCAACATTTTAGTTCCTTTAAGTTAAATCCAGGCACTATCTTTCCTGCAAGTCTCCTGTTCCTTTCAGATTGCACAGGTGAGATTGCTCAGATTAGAGCTGGAGGTCATGAAATATCGGCTCCCACACTGACAGTTCCCCTGTGTCGTGCATGCATTCTGTGCATTTTCCTGTGCTAAGCACTGTCCCAAAACATCGTGGGGCCTGATTCTTCTTCGTTGTTCCAATGGCCCTGGGTGACTCAAGTGCCCATTCAATGACCAAGATGCAGAGGTCTTAGAGGGATGCTCTGTGAGGCCCCAGGTGCCAGCCGCTGCCCTGTCAAAGTGTGAGGCAAGGGACAGGGCATCATCTGTGGGGGGCAGTGGTCAGCCAGGCTCTGTGACTCTACTTGGTGGACAGATGATCCTACACCTGCCACCTCTGATGGATCCACTGCCTCTGTGCCTGTTTGTCCTGCTGATGCTCCAGTGGCTGCCCCACACCCCAGCCTAGGCCCAATGCCACTGAAGACAGATCTGGCCCCTGGGGACCCAGGAGACCTACAAGACTTACTCAGCTGTCCCTAGGAGTCCGCAGACCCTCATTCTTATCAAGGACCTAGGAGCCCTACCCCCGGCCCTCCCTCAACAGCTGTAAATGATGGTTTACTGCTGTTATCATCATTACTGTCTTTAGTGGCCAAGGACCTTCCAAGGTGTCAGCTCTGGAAGCAAAGATGTCCTTGGGAGGTGATGACATTTGATAACACAGGTGCTCAACAGGTTGCTTCCTCCTATCCTCAGACAGTCTTTGACACAGCCATTGACACTCAATGTGTGGAAGGAGAGCAGCCCAGGGTCACACAGCTGGTCAGCAGCACAGCTGGTCTCAAATCTAAGGTGGCTGGCCCTGCCTCCATGAGGGATCTGCCTGCAAGGGAAGTTGACCCTGGCTTTGAGGAGGCTTTCCTGGGCTGCATGAATCACCTCCCCACTTGGAGGCCCCAAACTGCTCACATCTCCTTCCTTGCCCTGTCTCTGCTTGGGCTATAATCAAGGTGACCCCAGCAACCCTTCATGGTCATCATGATACTCTCTGCCACTCACTTTTGGGCTAATCTGACTTCAACACCCACTTACTTGGTCTCTCCTTTTACAACCAAGACAACCCAAATCGGAGGCTCTTTACACAGGTGATAGCATATGAATAGAATTGAATGCCATAGTTGTTTTATCCCCGTTTTGTTTTTGTTTTCCTTGTGTCTCAGGGTTGTTTTTCTATTTATGTAAAGGCATTGGTTTTCCATTTGTAGCATGAATTGAATATTTGGGGTTTACAATAACTTTATGTGATAGTAAATTGTAAGGAGATTTAAAGCGGCGATTTTCAGCTGAGAGAGGCCTGAGTATGTTTAAGCACACTCTGTGTGAGTAGGCAGAGGCAGGCCTTTGGGAAGGTTAGCTGAGGATGGTCCAGGAAAGATAATGGACAGTGGGGGTCTGACCTGGTCACCAGACCCCTGGGTCCTGCTCACCAGCTTGGCACTCCCCACCCATCACTCATGATGCTGCCAAACCCTCTGGGTATTGTGGCCAAATCTCCCAGGAGAGAGGCTGATGAACTTTGTCTTTTGAAATGCACAGATTCCTTGGACATCCCTGGGAGCTGAACCATGAAAGTCAACTTGGATTTCTCTCCCTCATTAGGGTTCAGAATTAAAAGTCCACCTTCACAGGCAGTAAGATAATATAGATAAGTGACACCATCACCCTGTTTCAGATGTTAACATGTCTAGATGGGTTAGGGGTGATTTGAGACCACACAACCTTGTGATACACAGTAGAATTCCCGAGTCAGAGGGAGACATTTTGATTGCCATGTTATGATATTCTCACTGATTGTAAAGATAGTTTTGTTTGATTTTGGATTCTTTCTTCTGTTGATATACGGACACTTTGAATTTCCAAGCATATAATAATTTTTTGTTAGGTTTTAATCATTGACTTCTAGCACAATTCTGTGATCAGAAACCTGCTGTGTGATTGGATTTGTCTGAAATATATTGAGATTTGCTTGATGAACAAAATAAGTCGGGTTAATTTTTGTAAATGTACCATGCATGATTAAAACCAGTGTAGCTCCAACATTTATTCCCGAGATACAGGATGATGGATGGATGGCTCCATGGATGCAATGGAGATGGTTTACTATTGGGACTTTCCGCATCCTTCTGATGTTTTCTTGCTTAGAATATGAATGGCTGAGAGCAGGCTCTGGAGCCTCCCACTCTGCTTGTGTGTGAGGTTCTTCCTGCCATCCTGCCATCCTGCCATCATTGGTTTCTTATGTTTTGCAGCCAAGACTGACCATGAGAAACCCTGGGAGCTCAGGAAGAAAGGAGCCGCCCAGAAGCAGGGACAGGGAGCTGGTGGGGAAAACCAGAAATCAGGTCTTTGAAGGTTCCAGAGAGCCTTGGGAGGCACGTGGGGGGCTGAGATGGGGTAGGGGCATTGGACGACACGGGTGCTCCGTGGAATGTCCACTGTGAGGCACCACGTTCTGAGTCCGGGGATTGGTGGAGAGGGAGTATAAAGCCCCAGGGTTGCTTAGGCAGCGCCCAGACAGGAGAAGGTGTGGTGGAAAGCAGAGCTCTGGTCTCCCTCTAATTGCTCCTGAGCCTCCCGCTTTCTTGCCCCACATGTCCTGTGGCTTCCCTGATAGACTTTCTCCTGAGTTGTAGCTGAACCTCCCACTTGCCCTTGAAGGCTTAGTTTGAACCGGATCCTTCTCCAGACCCCCTCCTCCAGGTGCCCAACATCCCCCCTTCCCCTCCCTCCCCTTCCCTCCTGTCCCTCTCCCCAACTCAGATCCCACCCCTTCCCCATTCCCTTCCCTCCCCTGCCCTAAGCCACTCACACCTCTGTCCTGGCCACCTCAGGTCCTGTCCCTGACAGGACCAGGACATGCAGGTACCATGGCTGCTCTTTTGGCTCCTCCTGCTGGGGTTTCCCAGCCATCAATCCACCCATGTGAGTAGACGCTGGACCCATGGGGTTTCTTCCTTGTTATTGAGCTGTGTCATGCAGCAGATTACACAGTGCAGGCCTGTAATTTCAGTGCTTTGGGGGATTAAGGTGGGCAGATCACCTGAGTCCAGGAGTTTAAGACTAGCCTGAACATCAGAGCCAAACTCCATCTCTACAAAAGATTCCAAAAATGATTAGTCAGATGCCCACTGCACTCTTGTCTCAAACAGAATAAACCAAAACAAATAATGTCATTTGAGTTTTGTGTCATCTGGTTTGATGACTTTTTAGGAACCTCTGAGTCATCCGTGTCTTCTGCTCTTGGGGGCAGCCTCTAGGGAGTCTGTGTCCAGTTACTGTGATGGGAGCTGAGAAGCTCATCACATGGAGAGGAAAGGGCTGCACCTGCTGGGAGGTTTGCAATGTGGGAGTCACTAGGAGACACGACCAGGATGTACATGAGGACTGTATTGTCATTGGTTTTGTAAAATGTGTATGGTACAGATCATTGATTACCCAAAGGAGAAAGGGTCTTAAAGTCCTTATGTTATCTAAATATAAAGAAATGACAGGCCAGGTGTGGTGGCTCACACCTGTAATTGGGAGGCTGAGGCTGGCAGATCAGTTGAGGTCAGGAGTTCCAGACCAGCCTGACCAACATGGTGAAACACTGTCTCTACTAAAAATATAAAAATTAGCCAGGCATGGTGGCAGGTGCCTGTAATACCAGCTACTCAGGAGGCTGAGGCAGGAGAATGGCTTGAACACAGGTGGTGGAGGTTGCAGTGAGCTGAGATTGCACCACTGCACTCTAGCCTGGGCGACTGAGCGGGACACTATCTCAAAAAAAAAAAAAAGTTTTTTGTGAAAACAATTTTTTTTTGAGACAAAGTCTCCCTCTTGTTTCCCAGGCTGGAGTGCAATGGTGCAGTCTCGGCTCACTGCAACCTCCGCCTCTCTGGTTGAAGAGATTCTCCTGCCTCAGCCTCCTGAGTAGCCGAGATTCCAGGTGCCTACCACCACACCTCACTAACTTTTGTATTTTTGGTAGAGATGAGGTTTCACCATATTGGCCAGGCTGGTCTGGAACTCCTGACCTTAGGTGATTCACTAGCCTCAGCCTCCCATAGTGCTGGAATTACAGGCATGAACCACCTCGCCTGGCCTTTTTGTGATATTTTTTAGATTCTCAGCCATTGTTAGTGTTAATGTATTTTATGTCTGGCCTAAGACAAGTTTCCTTCTTTTAATATTGCCCAGGGAAGCCAAAAAATTGGATATCCCTGCTTTACATCAAGAAAAAAAGACACTCTACATTTGGAATGCCTAAAAACACTACCAGGCATGCAAAAAACATGAGACTGGTAACTTCTGATCTTTTTTGAAGCAGTAGAATCCCCTGGTGATATCTGAGGCATGTGGTTACCTCTTGGAGGAAGTTGATGGTTTCTAAAGATTATCATTTTTTACTGAAATATTGTAAATGTCACTGACCATTTCATTATTTCAACTATTATAATGCCAGGTGGTCAGTTTTCCCCCTGATTATTTGTATCCTGGGCATGACTTTATTGGCGTTCTGTGGATGCTTATCACTATTATGTTTCTAGGAGTTTCTACAGTTGGCCTTTTCCTCTGAAAAATTAGCTTGTGTGAGAGTATACTAACTTCCTGTAGAGGTATACTTGTAATCACAAATAAGAAGAAATTATTTAAAACAATTCATGGTTCTAGACTTTATTATGAATATTGGGTTTTACCAAAAACATCAGGGAATTGATTTATTAGCATAAGAATTATAAAAATATCTGCCATTTACATCATGAAAATTAAATAGGTTGGTGTTTAATAGAATGTCAACAGAGCTTTGGGTCAAAAATAAGGTTTTTTTTTTTAACCTTTGTGCTCTTTATCAAAAATGGAGTATGAAGTTTTGGCACTTAAATAGGAAATACTGTCTAAACTCTTCTGCTTTATAATTCTATTGTATGGCTGGAAGGAAAGCTTTCACTTTCCTCTGCAAAGGTTCATTGCGGAAATGAACTAACAAGAGACAGCTTAACAGGAGAAGAAAAACATGGAACAGGACTAAACATGGGAGCCAGCCGAGAAATGAGACCGCAAGAAGGGTCAGATGGTTGATGCTTAAGGAGCACTCTCTTTTCAGGACAGACGGAGATAGATGGAGATAGAGGCAACTTAGAGGGGGAGTAAAGTGATTTTTTTAGGGGAAAGAAACAGCCCAAGGAACAAACAGTTGGCCTGAGACAAAGTTCCTCTGAGATCATAGGGAAGAGGTGACAAACTGCAGGAAGGTAAAGGGCAGAGCTGCACTGCCTCTCATGATGCGGAGAAAGCACCAGAGAATCTGTTGGAACTGCCCTTCAGAAAATCAATGAAAAGTGTGTCTGGGCAGGGTAATTTCGAATGACGTCACTCCAAGTGCATGTTCCCGGTTGCAGGTGGAGAGGGATCAGTATGTCCAAATTCTTACTTGATAGGAATTTGGCTGCTAAGTTGTGCCATCATTTGATCCTTTTTGTGCATTGGGTAAATTGAGCTCTACATTTTCTCTTGCCTTTCATGACAGTCAAAATGTGGTTGTCTGGGAGCTGACCCCCCTTCTGAACAGTGATCCAAGAAAAAAGCACTAATCCCACAATGCTGTTTTATATTCAAGGAAAGAGAAAGTATGTTTTATTTTTACAAACTAGATAATTATCCGCCATTTGGGACTGCCTTTCAAGATATGTAGAAAACAGAAAACAGATAACTTATGAAGATATCTAGGCACATTTAACAGTCTCTCCTTTTTCTTTCTTTCTTTTTTTTTTTTTTTTTTGTTGTTGTTGAAATGGAGTCTCACTCTCTGGCAAGTGGAAGGAGGAAAAAGAGGGTGGTGAGGGGGGAACAGAGGTGAGCAGGAGGGAGAGAAGATTTGCAAAAACACAATTGGAAGAAAAGAAAGGGAAAGAAGACAGTGAGTAAAATGATTTTGGGTAGATGGAGTGAGGGGACGAGAAGAGGGTGGCAACTGGGAGGAGAAAAAGGAGTGCAGAGAGGGTCGGGGGAAGAGAGTGGTAAGCAGGAGGGAGAGAAGGTTTTGCGAAAAGATGAGGAGAAAAGTTTTTAAGTAGATGGAGGGGGAAAAGAGGGTGGCAAGTGGGAGAAGGATAAAGGTGATGAGCAGGAGTAGGGAAAGAGGGTTGGGAAAAAGACGGTGGGGAAAATAGTTTGGGGTATCTGGAGGACCAAAAGGGTAGCAAGCAGGATAGGGGAAAGAAAAGGGTGAGCACGAAGTGGGGAAAGCTTTGTGAAAAGACAGTGGGCAGAAATTTGGGAGGTAGATGGGGAAAAGAGGGTGGTGAGTAGGAGTAAGGAGAAGGGTTTGTGAAAAGAGGGTGGGTAAATGTTTTTGGGTAGATGGAGAATGGAAAGAGGGAGGCAAGGAGGGAGAGGGGAAAAGACGATGGGGAAAACAGTTTTGGGTATATGAAGGCAGAAAAGAGGTGGTGAGCAGCAGGAGTGGGGAGAAGGCTTTGAGAAAAATTGGGGGAAATGTTTTTGAGTAGATGAAGGAGCAAAAAATGGTGATGAGAGCAGGAGGGGGAAAAAGAAGGTGGCCAGGGAAAGTGAGAAAAGATGGTGGGGAAAAACAGTGAAGAAAAGTTTGTGGATAGATGAATGGCGAAAATAGTAGTGAGCGGGAGAATAGAGAAGGCTTTTCTAAATGACAGTAGGGGAAATGGTGGAAACGTTGTGGGGTAGATGGAAGAAGAAAAAGGGTGGTGAGAGGGAGCAGGCCAAAGGCGGTCAGGAAAAGAAGATGGGAAATAACGGTGGGGAACAAAGATTTTGGGTAAATCTGTTTCTGATTTTTAAATCAGATTATTTGTATGTTTGCTTTTGAGTAGTTTGAGTTCATTATATGTTGTGTGTGTATATTAGCTCCTTGCCTCATACATAGTTTGCAAATACATTCTTCCATTTTCTGGATTGTTTCTTCATGCTACTGATTGCTTCCTCTGCTTTGCAGAAGCTTTTATGTTTAATGTAATTGCATTTGTCTATTTTTGCTTTTGTTGCTTGTGCTTTTGATGTGTATTTGAAAATCCCTTGTCTTAACCAATTTCATGAAGCATTTATCCTATTTTTTCTTCTCTGGTAGATTCGTAGTTTCAGGTCCTACATTTAAATCTTTACTTTGAGTAGATTTTAGTACCTGGTAAGATAACGGTCTAGATTTATTCTTGTACATGCAGGTGTTGTGTTTTCCCAGCACAGTTTGTTGAAGAGACTGTCCTTCCTGAAGGTGTCTTCTTGGTGCTTTTGTTAAAAATGAGTAGGCGGTAAATGCGTGAATTTATTTCTGAGTTCTCTATTCTGTTTTATTTGTCTATGTCTGTCTGTCATTCTTCTATCTCTATCTATCTTGTCTCTCCCTTGCCCCTTTTTTGTGCCAGTTCCATGCTGTTTTGGTTACTATAGGTTTGTAGTATATTTTGAAATTATGCAGTGTGATGCTTCCAGCTTTTTTCTTTTTATGCAAGATTCTTTTGTCTGAGGTATTCTGCATGTCTATGTAAATTTTAGGATTTTTTTTTTTCTATTTCTATGAAGAATGTCTTTTGTAATTTAATGGGATTATGCTCATTCTGTAGATCTCACTGGGTGATATAGATATTTTAACAATATTCTTCTAGTGCTTAGACATGGGATATCTTTCCATTTACATGTGTCTGCTTTAATAGCTTTTATCTATGTTTCATAGTTTTCATTGTGGGATCCTTCACCTTTTTGGTTACGTTCATCTCTAGGTATCATTTTCTGGTGGAGGTAGTAGCTACTGTAATGAAGTAGCTTTCTTGATTTCTTTCTTAGGTGTTTCACTATTGGCTCATGGGTGTGCTACTCATTTTTGTATATTCATATTGTGTCTTTCAACTTTAGTAAATTTATTTATTTCTAGTAGTTTTTTTTGTAGAATGTTTAGGGTTTTATATATATATATATATATATATATATATATATATATATATATATATTATCATTTCACCTGCAAACAGAGACAATTTGACTTCCTTTTTTCCAATCTGGGTGCCTTTTATTGCATTCTCCTGTCTAATTGCTCTTCCAGTACTATGATGAATAAAAGTGGTAAAAGAAGCCACACTTGTTCCAGATCTTAGAGGAAGAGCTTTTTCACGTTTCTCCATTGTTTGTGTTAGCTGTGTTTCTGTCATATATGGCCCTAATAATGGAGATGGTTCTAGTTATGGGTTTGGCATAGAGGCTGATTGCTGTGTTAACAAAAATTCCTATCCCTAGTTTGTTGGGTATTTTTATGATGAAATGGTGTTGACTTTGTGGAAAGTACTTCCTGCCTCTGTGGAGATGAGTATCTGGGTTTCTTTATTCTGCTTAGTTGATGTTTATTTGGAGGGATGGCTTTAGTATGCAAAACCAGCTTGATTTTCTGAGAAAAGGATGTAGTGATCATGGTCTGTAATCCTTCAAATATGTCTT
>CAUYLG010048129.1:0-30510 GCA_963573385.1 Cacajao melanocephalus | reverse complement strand
CTCAGCCTCTTGAATAGCTGGGATTACAGGCGCGTGCCACCAAACCCAGCTAATTTTTGCATTTTTAGTAGAGACGGGGTTTCACCATGTTGGCCAGGATGGTCTCAATCTCTTGACCTCGTGATCCGCCCGCCTTGGCCTCCCAAAGTGCTGGGATTACAGGAGTGAGCCACTGCACCTGGCCTGTGGTTTCTTAAAAATGTCTTCTTGTGGCCAGATGTCATGGCTCACACCTGTAATCCCAGCATTTTGGGAGGGAAAAATGGGCAGATTGCTTGAAGTCGGGAGTTTGAGACCAGCCTGGCCAACACCATGAAACCCTGTCTCTACTAAAAATAGCAAAAATTAGCCGGGCATGGTGGCACAGGTCTGTAATCACAGCTACTCGGGAGGCTAAGGCAGGAGAATCACTTGAACCCAGAAGGGATGGAGGTTACAGTGAGCCGAAATCCTGCCAGTGCACTCCAGCCTGGGCAACAAATCGAGACTCAGTCTCAAAAAAACATAAATCAAACAAAAAAAAACCCTTCATAATATCCTAGCATGGGGATGTAATTTTAATGGCATTAAATACAAACATCTCAAAACTGTCAATAGTGTCTAGTAAATGCAACTTTGTGAATGGGGATTTTGGGGGTCTTCAGCAGGACTCTTAAGGGTTGTGAATTGTGTCTCATGATAAAAGCATGGCAATACAGCTATGTGTAAAATACAGCGGGCTCGGCTGACAGCAGGTGCACTTGTCCTCATGTGGTCGGCAGCTGGCCAGCAGGAGGGTGGAAATGCTTCCATTGTACTAAAGCCAAAGGAGGCACTGTGGTGGGCAGGCCCAGAATCCAGCAGCTTTGGCTGCCTCTGGACAGCCAGGGAGGGCTCTCCCTGAGCTCCAGGTGATGCTGGCTGCTGCCAGGTAACGGTGTGGAAACAGCTGCTGGCCCACTCCAGGTGTGCTGTCCCCCTCCTCGGTTGCTTCCTTGCTATCCAAAATTTTACTCTGATTGCTTCTGCAAAGAGTTTACAGAAAGTGAATTCTCCAGACATCTGCTAGATAAACTACCTTATCCTTGGAGCTGAAAAATTTGGTCTCTATCACTCTGAAAACCACTCCAGGAGTGGAGGGAGGAGGAAGGGGCAGAGATCCAGAGGGCACTGGTCTGGGATTTGGGAAATGTTGCCTAAGGCTAACTTTGGCCTCACTGTTTTTTGTTTAGTTTTTTTCTTTTTTTTTTTTTTTGAGATGGAGTCTTGCTCTGTCGCCCAGGCTAGAGTGCAGTGGCATGATCTTGGCACTGCAACCTCCACCTCCCAGGTTCAAGTGATTCTCCTGCCTCAGCCTCCTGAGTAGCTGGGACTACAAGTGAGCGCCATCACGCCCGGCTAACTTTTTGTATTTTTAGTAGAGATGGGGTTCCACCATGTTAGCCAGGATGGTCTTGATCTCCTGACCTCGTGATCTGCCTGCCTCGGCCTCTCAAAGTGCTGAGTTGCAGGCATGAGCCACCGTATCCAGCCCCACTTTACATACTTAACAAACAAATAGCGCTTTGGCTGTGCTGGGCATTTTTTTTTTTTTTTTTGAGACAGAGTTTCGCTCTGTGGCCCAGGCAGTAGGCTGGAGTGCAGTACTGTGATCTCGGCCTCCCAGATTCAAGCGATTCTCCTGCCTCAGCCTCCTGAGTAGCTGGGACTACAGATGGCGCCACCAGGCCCGTTGTATTTTTGTATTTTTAGTAGAGACGGGGTTTCACTGTGTTGGCCAGGCTGGTGTCAAACTCATGACCTCGTCATCCACCCGCCTCGGAACTCCAGACCTCATATCCGCTCACCTCGGCCTCCCAAAGTGCTGGGATTACAGGCGTGAGCCTGCACCTGGCCCAGTCTATCCTTTAAAAAACAAAAATTGGCTGGGCATGGTGGCTCACGCCTGTAATCTCAGCACTCTGGGAGGCCGAGGTGGGCGGATCACCTGAGTTTATGAGTTTGAGACCAGCCTGGTCAACATGGAGAAACCCCATCTGCACTAAAATACAAAAATTACCTGGGCGTGGTGTGTGCCTGTAATTCTAGCTGCTCAGGAGGCTGAGGCAGGAGAGTCGCTTGCACTTGGGAGACAGAGGTTGCAGTGAGCCGAGATTGTGCTACTACTGCACTCCAGCCCGGATGATGGAGTGAGATTCTGTCTCAAAAAAAAAAAAAGAAAGAAAGAAAGCGAAAAAAAAGAACAGACTAGAGAATGTT
Source organism: Cacajao melanocephalus (assembly GCA_963573385.1). NCBI lineage: Eukaryota > Metazoa > Chordata > Mammalia > Primates > Pitheciidae > Cacajao > Cacajao melanocephalus. The sequence goes on along the minus strand of CAUYLG010048129.1, from coordinate 28,272 downwards.
TCAGTGAGGTAAGAAATCATCTCCACCCATATTTGTGTGTATGTGCAAACTTGCTTAACTTTCTGTCAACTTTCGAAGGCTCCAGATTTTCAGTGTCTAAGGCAATCACTTGGGCCAGATATAAGGACAGGATGACGAAAGGGTGCACAGCAGCAGAAGCAGAAACCAAGGCCCTACGTTTTGGGAGTGTGAAGAAGGAGGGTTCTCTCAGAATCCTGGAGCTGACTCTGTCACGGTTCAGAGATCAGCTTGCAGGGACAGGGCATGGCAGTGGAGGTGGTGAGGGAGACCCTGAAAACACATACCCTTAAAAACGGAACGCACACTCAAGTATGGGGCCTGAGTTTTCGATGATAGTTTCAAGCATATTGTTTACTAAATGGTTTCATAAGACACTTCCTTGAGGGAAAGCTGACAATCTGTTCCTTGTCACTTGAACAACTTTAACAATCAGGTAGAAAAGAAAGCTCCCTTTGGCCATTTGAAGTAAGCCTGAGGTCAAACTGGCATGACACAAGCCCCCAGGAGAGCCTTGAAAACGTGTGCGATCCTGAGTCAGTGTGCAGAGGCAGTTCTCGCGAAGAGGGCCCTGAGCTGTCATCAGCTTCTCTCAGAGTCAAGGGATCCCCAAAAGGTGCAGAATGCCGCTTGACACAGTCCCTCTAGCCGTCCCTGAGCGAGTAAACCCCGAGAGACGTCCGAAGGCCGGCAGTTTGCCAGCGTGAACTCTGGTTTTCGAGGTCGCGGGGGTAGCAGTTGCTTCTTTGCTCTGGCAGTAATCTGGGGGTCTACCCTGCACAGATACTCCCGTCCCGCCTGCAAGTTGGGGTTCAAGACCCGCTTCTCTGAAGTCCGCCTCCCAGCGGCCCGGAGCCTGGGGCGTGGTCGGCTCGAATCTGCTCCCCAGGCCCAGCACGGAGCCCCCGGCCCGTAACCTGCTGTGGCCGCAGCGGGTAGCGCCCACTGTCCCCGCCTCAGGAGCGGCAGATGACCAACCAAGCTCCGGGCGCGGCGCCCGGGCCGCACTCCTTTCCCCGGCGGAGGGAGCGAGCTGGCGCTGCGGCCTACAAAGCGCGCGGACGTCGCGGAGGGCAGCCAGTCGCGCGGCAGCGGCTGGCGCGCGCGAGGGCGTTGGGCGCCGCCGCGAGGCGGGGAAGCGCGGGGCCGCGGCGGTGCGGGTTACAGGGCGGCGGCCGCCTCCACAGCAGCAGCGCCCCAAGCGGGAAAGGCGGAGGAGGCCGGACGAGCTGGGCATGGAGGGTACCAGGTCCCTCACCGCCTCACAGCGCGGGTGCGGCTGCGGGCGCGCACAGTGACGGCGCCGGCGCCCCTGGCCCGGCAGCGCAGAGGCTGCTTCGCCAGAAGCCCGCGGGCTGGGCCGTGAGGAGCGGCCGGGGCCTGGCCGGGCCTCGCTGATCCCGGCTCCGCGCGGCGGCCTTCCCTGTTTCTGCTCCGGCCTCTCGGCATGAGAGTCCGCCCGGGGCCGGGGCTGCGGCTGCCCCAGACCAGCCGCCCGCTGGCGCGCTCCGGGCCCGCGGACCTGCGGTGCTGATACCTGCGCCGCCCGCCCGCCTGCTGTGTTCCCCGGGGGCGCGGCCATGGAGGTGGTGGGCGACTTCGAGTACAGCAAGAGGGACCTCGTGGGACACGGGGCCTTCGCCGTGGTCTTTCGGGGGCGGCACCGCCAGGTGAGCGCCGGCCGGGGCGCGGCCGGGCCCAGGGCGGCCTGCACGGGGCTAGGATGCCTTGAAACTTGGCGCAGCCGCGGACCGAGCACCCCGTCTCGGCGCTTTGCCGGGGCTGCTATTGTGCGCGCTGTCAGTCTCGCGGTTTGTTTTGGTCCTGAGAGGCTTGTGAGGCCCAAGCCTCTGGCGGCGCTCCGCCTACGGACCGGCTGCTGCTGACCCTCCTATATGCCTGGGACCCACCCCTTGGCCGCCTGCAGGAGCCTTTGCACCTAGGTTACCCTGGACCCAAAGTAGACGGCACGGCCCCGTGCTCTCTCAAGGCTCCGGTGTGAATGGATCTTTGGTTTAACACCCGCCCAGGGCTGGTCACCTTCGAGGTTGATAATTACATACCCAGCGGAAAATGGGCGGATGTCCCATTAGCTTCAGGCTTTCTCTGCCTGGGAGGTGTCACCTTTCCCAGCACTGGTCCCTTGGATCCCGAAGAGCTCCCCACCCTTTTCCCCTCCAGGGTCCGATAGGCGAGCTCCGGGTGAAAATGATGGTTGGACGCTTCATTTTCAATCCACATGAACATGAAAGCATGTTTAAGCCTTAAAAAAATTTTCTTTAAGCCTTTGCTATTTTGCAAGTACAGTTAAACGAGGTTTTAGAATCTAAAGAATTTGGAAAGGCGTATTGGGAGTGGGAATAGTCTTAAAGGGTGTGGCAGTTCTGATTGTTGCCGAGGGGCGAGTTAAAAGTGGGCTGAGTTTGTTGCTTATCAGATAAAGTAATGCTACTTTTCATGTATTTATTTATTTTAAAGACAGTCTCGCTCTGGCTGGAGTGCAATGGTGCGATGTTCGCTCACTGCAACCTTGGCCTCCCAGGCTCAAGAAAGTCTCCTGCCTCAGCCTCCTGAGTAGCTGGGATTACAGGCGCCCGCCACCACGCCCAGCTAATTTTTTTTTTTTTTTTTTTTTTTTGTATTTTTAGTAGAGACAGGGTTTCACCACGTTGGCCAGGGTGGTCTTGAACTTCTGACCTCAGGTGATCTGCCCGCCTGGGCCTCCCAAAGAGCTGGAATTACAGGCTTTAGTCACGGTGCCCGGCCTAACTTTTCATTTATTATGAAAATAATTTATAACTCAAGAAAAGCACGGTGTAATAAGTTTTCAATTAACCATATCACCTTTCAAGTTGATTTCTACATTTCTCCATAACTTTGAGGTGGTTGTGAACTGTTCTTTTTTCATTAATGTTAGTTACTATGTGGCCTTCATATTTGTTATTTTAGTAGTTGTGCTGTAAGACCTTGGCATATTACACTATGGTTTATGAAATCACTTTTCCATTATTGGAAATTCAGGTTCTTTTCCATTTTTCCCCAGTGCTGTACATATTTTTAATGAAAACATCTTCATGCTTATAAATTTTTTTCTGTTATTTCTGTGGAATGATATCTAGGAGTAACACTGTTTTTCCTTTTCAGAAAACTGATTGGGAGGTAGCTATTAAAAGTATTAATAAAAAGAACTTGTCAAAATCACAAATACTGCTTGGAAAGGAAATTAAAATCTTAAAGGTATGTTACTTTATGTAGTAGTATTCATATAAGGTTAAAACTTAAATGAATACATGCTGCCATCCTTTGCAATTTTGGTAGTTGGGTCCAAGTTTGAGAATTTTCAACTGTTGCTTTCCTTTTTGCGTGCTCACTTTTTTGAAACACTGAGTACTCAGAAGCTTTTTTTTTTTTTTTTTTTTAATAAAGACGAGGTTTCACCATGTTGGTCAGGCTGGTCTTGAACTCCTGACCTCAGGTGATCCGCCTACCTCAGCCTCCCAAAGTGCTGGGATCATAGGTGTGAACCACCTCGCCTGGCCAGAGCCCTCATTTAATACTCAGCTTCCTCAAAACTACTTCCTGTGGAGAGTTCTTTACTAAGAATTATAGCTCTTTGAGCTAACAAATATTTTCTTTCAGTGAGATAATGTGCTTTCTGTTTGATGAGGTATGTTTCTTATTCTTTAAGAGATTGAATTTTTCTGGTCTATATAATACTAGTAGTGTAGAAGTGTATACTTTAATTTTATTTACATATTAAAATATAGTAAAATTATTACAATACTTACATATTTTTTATTCTCAATTTTCTTAATAGGAGCTTCAGCATGAAAATATTGTAGCACTCTATGATGTTCAGGTACCTTATTTAGAAAATTTTTTAAACTTTTAATGTTTTTCTATTTCATACAGATACAAGTGACTCTTAATAGAAATAAAAATGACCTTAATTCCTGTTGAAAAGATATATAGCTTGAGTTATATGTTTCCGAATTAAGAAATTGTTTAAAACAGCACAGAGTAACAGGCTGAAAGAATATGCTGCATGAGTAAGTTTATTAACAATTGATAATATACGGGTAGTATTATTTTCAGTAAAGTAGAGGAATATTGATACCAGATATAGCATTCTCTGATAAATGTTGTAAGGACTATTAAAAATAGAGCTTTTAAAAAAGAATTTTAGATGTAGTTTTGCTCTTCCTTGGGCTGCAGTGCAGTGGCTTGATCTCGGCCCACTGCAACCTCCACCTACCTGGTTCAAGTGATTCTCCTGCCTCAGCCCCCGGAGTAGCTGGGACTGTAGGTGCGTATCACCATGCCCAGCTAATTTTTTAATTTTTTTTTGTATTTTGATTAGAGATGGAGTTTCACCATGTTGGCCAAGCTTGTCTCGAACTCCTGACCCCAAGTGATCCTCCCACCTTGGCCTCCCAAAGTGCTGGAATTACAGGCGTGGGCCACTGCTCCCTGCCTAAATGGAGGCTTTTTTTTCTTTTCTTTTCTTTTTTTTTTTTTTTTGCAAAATCTTTTTTTATTTCGTAGAGACAGGGTCTCTATGTTGTCCAGGCTGGTCTTGAACTGCTGGGCTCAAGGGATTCTTCTCCCTCAGCCTCTCAAAGTGCTAGGATTACAGATGTGAGCCACCACATGCAGCCTAAATAGAGCTTTTTTCTTTTCTTTCTTTTTTTTTTGAGACAGAGTTTCACTCTTGTTGTCCAGGCTGGAGGGCAATGGTGAGATCTCAACTCACTGCAACCTCTGCCTCCTGGGTTCAAGTGATTCTCCTGCCTCAGCCTCCCAAGTAGGTGGGATTACAGGCATTTGCCACCATGTGTGGCTAATTTTCTGTATTTTTAGTAGAGATGGGGTTTCTCCATGTTGGTCAGGCTGGTCTCGAACTCCTGACTTCAGGTGATCTGCCCACTTCAGCCTCCCGAAGTGTTGAGATTTCAGGCATGAGCCATCATGCCTGGCGAGCTTTTTCTTATTACGAAAGCAATATTTGCAAATTGAAGAAATACTAGAAAATAAAAAAAAGCAAGGACACTATGCATATTCACCACTCAGTTATATCTTTGATTATAGGTTATAGATAATATTTGTGCATGCTATGGCATACTGTAGAGTTGCATTTTATTTGGAATGGGAAATATGTTCTAAAGTCATCCTCTAAGGCAAAATTTCCGTATGGTCTAAATTACCCTTGGAAATCCTTTTCAGAACTCAGCAATGGAGAAAATTGCTATTTTCTGGGTGTAGTACCAGATGAAGTATTTGTCTTATATTTAAGGCCATATTATGTTAAAAAAATCCTTTAAATACTAGAATCAGGCTGGTGTGGTGCCCTGAACCTGTAATTCTTGCTACTCAGGAGGCTGAGGCAGGAGGATCACTTGAGCACAGGAGTTCAAGGCTGCAGTGAGCTGTGATCATGCCACTGTAGTGTAGTCCTGCTGGGCAACAGAGCAAGATGGTCTGTTAAAAAAAAAAAAAACAAAAACTAGAATCACACGTAGCTAGTGTGATACTCACCATGTAAGAGCCTGGGGACTTGAGACTCTCAGAGGGAACAACAAGTTTGGGTTTCCTCTCCACTGTCACTCCAGGGCAGGTCAGCATACATGATTTACATAATTTCTTTCTTTTGTTTTGCCTCGCCTGAATAGTTGAATTCGGGTAAGCTAAATGGATATATTATGTGATTCTATTACACATATATTTCTAGTTAAAACCTCTTCTGTATTCACTTGCATTACTCAAATTAATTCATTTGGCAGTTGTGTTTTTTCTGTTGTTTTGCTTTTTTTTAAATTTTTTTTTGAGACAATCTCGGTCTGTTGCCCAGGCTAGAGTGGAGTGGCATGATGGCCCACTGCAACCTAGGCCTCCTGGGTTCAAGTGATTTTTGTGCCTCAGTCTCCCAAGTAGTTAGGATTCTAGGTGCCCGCCACCACGTGATCTGCCCACCTTGGCCTCCAAAGTGCCGGGATTACAGGTGTGAGCCACCACTCCCAGCCTATTTTGTAAGTTTTTGAGTAACTGTTATGTGCCAGGCATTGTTCTGAGTGCTAGGAATCAATCAGTGAATAAAACAAAGTCTTTGCTTTGAATATGTTGAGATTTTAGTGGGATGAGACAAATGGACTGTTGTATATTTTTTTAAAAATATTGTCATTTTTCGGCCGGGTGCGGTGGCTCACGCCTGTAATCCCAGCACTCTGGGAGGCTGAGGTGGGCGGGTCACCTGAGGTCAGAAGTTCCAGACCAGCCTGACCAACATGGAGAAACCCCGTCTCTACTAAGAATATCCCAGCTACTTGGAGGCTGAGGCAGGAGAATCACTTGAACCTGGGAGGCGGAGGTTTCAGTGAGCTGGGAACGTGCCGCTGTGCTCCAGCCTGGGCGACAGAGCGAGACTCCTCTGGGGGGAGGAAGAAAAAGGATGTTTAAGTTTTTCCTAAAGAGAAAAATGCTATAAGAATTATGTATGCCTTCTGAACATATTTTTGATTATTAAACTTCAATTTCTAGAATTGGAAAGACCAAATCAAATAGCATGCACAATGTTAAAAGTTTTTGATTGTAGAGTATGATTGCCTTCCAAAAAAATTGTAATTTAAATTTCCATCCATGAAATATGTGAATGCAGTGGGTATATTTTATTATCTTTTCATATAGCTGTAATTCATTCCTTCATTTGAGAAATTCAAAGCAGTATAAAAAGGAGAGAAACCTTTTATGTCAAAACTAAACTCATCTCTCAGTCCCTAGTTGAAATGTTGATTCTCCTCACTGCTGTTTGTGTAGTTGGTCTTAGTCTCTGTAGATAGAGGGCACCAAGTGGTACAACTCAGTGCCTAGTACAAAAACTGTTAAATAATGTTAACTCTTTAGTTTTCCAGTCTTGGAGAGATACAGAAAACCATGGCAGTTGCAGAGTAGGTTTTGTTTTGAAAGTATACTTAGATTTTTTTCTATCAGAATGAAAAATATTTTTTAGTACCAGCTTTGATTATAGAATGGGGTATCATTAGAGAGAACATATTTAAAAATGTGAATTGTTAAACAGTCAGGAATTTCAAGGTGAATGCATTGAAATGTTGTATTCATACATTGTATACTACTGGAATTTTTTTTTTTTTTTTTTTTTTTTTTTTTTTTTTAGAAACAAAGTCTCACTCTTGTTGCCCAGGCTGGAGTGCAGTGGTGAGATCTCAGCTCAATGCAACCTCCACCTCCTGGGTTCAAGCGATTCTCCTGCCTCAGCCTCCTGAGTGGCTGGGATTACCTGCCACCATGCCCGGCTCATTTTTGTGTTTTTAGTAGAGATGGGTTTTAACCATGTTTCCAGGCTGGTCTCAAACTCCTGATCTCAGGCAGTCCACCTGCCTCAGCCTTCCAAAGTGCTGGGATTACAGGTGTTAGCTACAATGCCCGGCAACCAGCGGGAGCTGTGTTGGCCAGGAATCAAACCTGAGTCTCCTGTATGGGAGGCGAGAGTTCTACCACTGAACCACCAATGCTTTGGAACTAATTTACGAAAATAAACTTAGGAAGTATCAGTCAAACGTCTTGAGCATTTGGCTGTTAAATAAACAGAGTCTTGACCTAATACATCAGATTTGTTTGTTTTTGAGACAGAGTCTTGCTCTGTTGCCAGGCTGGAGTGCAGTGGCACAATCTCAGCTCACTGCAACCTCTGACTTCCTGGTTCAAGTGATTCTCCTGCCTCAGCCTCCAGAGTGGCTGGAATTACAGGCACATAACACTGTGCCCAGCTAATTTTTGTATTTTTAGTAGAGATGGGCTTTTACTATGTTGGCCAGGATGGTCTTGATCACTTGACCTTGTGATCCACCCGCCTCGGCCTCCCAAAGTGTTGGGATTACTGGCGTGGGCCATTGCGCCCGGCCTAGATTTGTTTTCTTGATTTAAATTGTTCATCAAGGGGTGCAGTATGTTTAGGAACTAGTGTAGTAACTTTACCAACTTGAAGCAAATGTCATTTTTACTGACCATTAGTTTTGGTTATCTGTCTGAGGTTTATAAATTGAGAACTTTTTTTTTTTTTTTTAGATGGAGTTTTGCTCTTGTTGCCCAGGCTAGAGTGCAATGGCACGATCTTGGCTCACCAAAACCTCTGCCTCCTGGGTTCAAGTGATTCTCCTGCCTCAGCCTCCTCAGTAACTGGAATGACAGGCATGCATCACCATGCCTGGATAATTTTGTATTTTTAGTAGAAATGGGGTTTCTCCATGTTGGTCAGGCTGGTCTTGAACTCCAAACCTCAGGTGATCGCCTGCCTCAGTCTCCCAAAGTGCTGGGATTACAGGCGTGAGCCACCATGCCCAGCCAAATTGAAAACTTTTTACATTGTAAAAATGAGCTTTCAGTTTTAAATGACACTGAAAATGAAATGCATTTTTCCTTTAATTCCAAAAGTAATGTATGCCCACAGTTAAAATAATCAAATACTATGAAAATGGTAAATTAGAAAAGAGATGGCAATTCCCAGAGATAACCGCTGTTTGGTGTGTTTGTTTTAGAATTTTCTAAATACATAATCTATAACCATTTATACTTAGTTTTTTTTTTCTTTTTTGAGACAGAGTCTTACTCTGTCACCTAGGCTGGAGTGCAGTGGCCCTGATCTTGGCTCAGTGCAACGTCCGCCTCCCGGGTTCAAGCGATTATTCTGCCTCAACCTCCTGAGTAGCTGGGATTTTACTACGCCCGGCTAATGTTTGTATTTTTAGTAGAGATGGGGTTTCACCATGTTGGTCAGGCTGTTCTCACACCTGACCTTGTGATCCACCCTCCCAGAGTGCTGGGATTACAGGCGTGAGCCACTGTACCCGGCCATTTATACTTAGTTTTTAAAGCTTTTCATTGTGGGAGAATTAGTAGTGTTTGTACAGAAATACAACTTGTTTCATTAAGCTTAATGTATCTTAGATACCTTTTCATAATCAGTATAATATTGTAGGGCTAAATGATAATTTACTTAAAACCCCATTATGAGCCAGGTGTGGCGGCTCACACCGTAATCTCAGTGCTTTGGGAAGTTGAGGCAGTAGGATTGCTTGAGGCCAGAAGTTTGAGACCAGTCTATGCAACATAGTGAGACCCTATCTCTACAAAAAATAAAGTTAGCCAGATGTGGTGGCGCATGCCTGTAATCCCAGCTTCTTGGGAAGCTAAAGCCGAAGGATCACTTGAGCCCAGGAAATTGAAGTTACAGTGAGCTGTGATTGTGCCACTGGCCACTATACTCCAGCTTGGGTGACAGAGTGAGTCCTGTCTCTTAAAAAAACCACCCAATTACGGTTATTTGGAGTGTTTTCTATTTTTTCCATATTAGAAGCAGTACTGCAGAGAAAGCTCTGTACATATGTCTTTATGTGTTTTTATAGCATTCCTATAGAATAAATTCCTTGAAGTGGAATTGCTTGGTCAAAGATACTAGCTGTCTTTTAAAAGATGATATCAATTCTTTCTGTTGCCCAGGCTGGAGTGCAGTGACGCAGTCTGGGCTCACTGCAACCACCTCCCAGGTTCAAGCAATTATCTTGCCTCAGCCTCCTGAGTGGCTGCGATTACAGGTGCCCACCACCACTCCTGGCTAATTTTGTTTCTGTATTTTTAATAGAGATGGGGCTTCACCTTGTTGCCCAGGCTAGTCTTGAACTTCTGACCTCAAGCAGTCCACCTGCCTCAGTCTCCCAAAGTGCTGGGATTACAGACACGAGCCACTGTGCCCAGCCTATATCAGTTCTTTTTAACCAGTAGTGACCTTTTTAAAAAAAAGTTTTGCAATCTCACACTAGGAAAATATCTTTTTAAAAATTTTTTAAATTGTATTTATTTACTTATTTTTGTAGAGACAGCAGTCACTGTGTTGCCCAGGTTGGTCTCAAATGCCTGGACTTAAGTGATCCTCCTGCTTCAGCTTCCTAAAGTGCTGGGATTACAGGTGTGAGCTACCATGCCCAGCCTAATTTTTTTTAATTTCTTTTTTAAAAAATTTATTTATTTTTGAGATGGAGTCTCACTCTGTTGCCCAGGCTGGAGTGCAGTGGCATGATCTCAGCTCACTGCAACCTTTGCTTCCTGGGCTCAAGCAATTCTCTTGCCTCAGCCTCCTGACTAACTGGTGTTATAGATGCCCACCACCATGCCTGGCTAATTTTTGTATTTTTAGTAGAGGTAGAGTTTCACCATGTTGAGCAGGCTGGCCTCAAACTCCTGACCTCAAGTGATCCACGTGCGTTGGCCTTCCAAAGTTCTGGGATTACAGGCGTGAGCTACCACGCCTGGCTGATTTCTTTTTCCCTTAAATCGTTAGGGTATTGATCAGCTTTTTGCTGTATTTATCTTTTTACATTTCTTCTGTGACGTTCCCATTGCTGTTCTTTGATGCATCAGTTGTGTTCATTTTTTTTACTGAGCTAGGTGATGAGATGTACAGGACTATAGTGGTGAACAAAGTAGAAATGGTCCTTGTCATTATGGAATGTACAGTAAATTAGAAAAGATGACATTAAGCAAATAGTTACTGTTTCTTTTTTTCTTTTTTGAGAGAGGGTCTGACTCTGTTGCCCAGGCTGGAGTGCAGTGGCATGATCATGCTTCACTGCAGCCTCCACCTCCGGGGCTTAAGCCATCCTCCCACCTCAGCCTCCAAAGTATCTGGGACTACAGGCAGGCACCACCATGCCTGGCTAATTTTTCTATTTTTTGTAGAGACGGGGTTTCACCATGTTGCCCAGGCTGGTCTCAAACTTCTGAATTTAAGTGATCTGCCCACCTGGACTTCCCAAAGTGCTGGGATTATAGGTGTGAGCCACCACACCTACACCAGTAGTTACTATTTATAAGTGTGCCAAGTACTATAAGGGAGAACTGTAGAAGAGGTTTGGAGGAAACAATATAGGGGCTAGGGAAGTGGGACAAGGGAAGGCTTCCTGGGGAAATGATGTCTATAGAGATGTGAGGGATGAGTGGGAGAAGGTTTAGGTGGGGGTTAGTGGGAGAAGATAAAGTAAGTTTCCCTAGGAGATGAAGCCTTCTGTAGAGACTGCTGACAGGAGAGATCATGGATTTTGAGGAACTGGAAGAAGCCTAGTGTGTCCGGAGTACAATAATGAGAGCAAGAGAAGTGTTAGATGATATTGGAGAGGTTAACAAGAGCCGGATCTGATCTTTATCCTAAGGACAGTTCAAAGCTGTTGAAGAGTTTTAAAGCAGGAGAGTGATACTATTTTTGTTTTTCAAAAGATAAATCTCCTAGAGCACTCTGAGCATAAGTACTTTCACTTAGGAATACTTACCTGCATGATTGTCAGTGGTTTGGTTAAATATCTACCTCTTGGTAATTTTTAGTAGAGCAAGAAAAAGGTGATTGATTTAATAGATGGTGCTCGTAAAACTGAGACATCTTACAAAAAATAGAATTGGAACTGCAGTATCATTATTTTCCAAAATAATTTCCAAATGAATTAAAGGGTTAAATATATAAAGTAAACAATAACAGTCTCAGAATAATATTTAGATGACTATATAATCCAAGGGATAGAAAGGCTTTTTTTTTTTTGAAGTGGAGTTTTACTCTTGTTGCCCAGGCTGGAGCGCAGTGACGCAATCTTGGCTCACCACAACCTCCACCTCTGACGTTCAAGCGATTCTCCTGCCTCAGCCTCCTGAGTAGCTAGCATTACAAGTGTGTGCCACCACTCCCAGCTAATTTTGTATTTTTAGTAGAGATGGGGTATTTCCATGTTGGTCAGGCCCCTGAACTCTGGTGATCCACCCACCTCGGCCTCCCAGAGTGCTGGGATTGCAGGCGTGAGCCGCCGTACCTGGCCTTTTTTTTTTTTTTTGAGGTGGAGTTTTGCTCTTGTTGCCCAGGCTGGAGTGCAGTGGCGCGATCTTGGCTTACTGCATCCTCCGCCTCCCGGGTTCAAGCAATTCTCCTGCCTCAGCCTCCCGAAGTAGCTGGGATTACTGACATGCACCACCACTCCTGGCTAATTTTGTACTTTTAGTAGAGATGGGGTTTCTCCGTGTTGATCAGGCTGGTCTTGAACTCCTGACCTCAGGTGATCTGCCCGCCTCAGCCTCCCAAACTGCTGGGATTATAGGCATGAGCCACCACGCCCAGCCAGAAAGACATTTTAAATCAAGATAAGAAACTCAGAAGCTATAGTAAGGACGTATAAAAAATTTTAAAACTCATGTTATAGTAAATAATGCAATGAACAAATTGACATATAGAAAAAGGAACAAACGATCGTTGTTATAACGTGAATCTCAAACATTGTTTTGAGAAAAAGAAGCCTGGCATATACTGCTACAGTATTCTGTTTTTGTGAATTTTGGGAGGAGTCAGAAGTAAGCTAGGGTGATAGAAATCAGCACAGAAGTTGCCCCTTGGTCTCAGGGACTGATGGCAAAGGGGCATAAGAGAACTTTTTGGGGTGATGGAATTGTCATATATTTTGATTGGCACGGTAGATACATAGGTGTAAACATTTGTCACAGCACATTGAACTGTACATTTATTTTTATTTTTAAATGCTTATTTAGAATTGGGGTCTTACTCTGTTACTCAGGCTGGAGTGCATTTCTTCTGTGGCACCATCATATTGCAGCCTCTAACTCCTGGGCTTGAGCGATCTTTCTGCCTTTGCCTCCTGAGTAGCTGTGATTACAGGCCTGAACCACCATGCTCAGTGTATACTGTTATTAAAAAGAAAGAGTTATATATATATCTGGGTAAGAGAGAATGGTGGCATCAGTGGTGACAGAGGCCTGGACAGATTGGTGAGTTGTTTAGGAGATAGAATTGATAGGACTTGGGCACTTGGACTGTAGGAGGTAAACAAGAGGGAATCAGAGTTGCTAGCTCTTTGTCATGTTTTGAGATATTTTCCCCATTTTGTCTGGTATTTTGGGGGAGTGTCTTACTTTAGCCTCTTTTTTTTTTTTTTTGAGACAGTTTTTTTGAGTTTTGAGTTTTGCTCTTGTTACCCAGACTGGAGTGCAGTAGCACAATCTCGGGTCACTGTAACCTCAAACGTCCTGGGTTTAAGTGATTCTCCTGCCTCAGCCTCCCGAGTAGCTGGGATTATAGAAGTGTGCCACTACACCCGACTAATTTTGTATTTTTAGATACACCACACCCAGCTAATTTTGTATTTTTAGAAAGGAGATTTCTTCATGTTGGTCAGGCTGGTCTTGAACTCCTGCCCTCAGGTGATCTGCCCACCTCGGTGTCCTAAAGTGCTGGGATTGCAGGCGTGAGTCACTGCGCCTGGCCGCCTCTTTTTAATATGTAAAAGTTTCTACATGGTAGAACTTATCCAACCTGTTCTTTAATGACCCCTAAGTTTCATATTTTAGAAGAATTTTTCTACCCTGAGCTTATGAAAATAATCTCTCATATTTTCATCTAGTAAATAGGATTTCAATTTTTCATATTTATATTTTTGAACTCTGGAATTCAGTTATATACAAAGGATAATATAGGGACTTATTTTCCAGAAAGCCCAACCAATTATCCCAGATACTTTCCTGTTTTTGAGGATAACTACAGAAGAAGGTATCTTTTGTAAGACTGTTAAAGAGAGTTAGGACTTAGGGAATTTGAAGAATTATAGCAAATCAGGGTCAGATTAGGTGAGTATCAATTTATAAATTTGTATGTAAATCAGTGTTATATATTCTGAATATTTTTGCAACCTTTGGTGTAATTAGTATTAGTGAGATACATGTTGAGGGAGAGTTTTTCCATAAACCTATATTGGGTTTGTGTTAGGTCAGGAAGCTAGAACTGGCTTTTATATATTGTATTTTGCATCTTTAAGTTTTGTAGAACTTAAAGATCTGCTATGGTGTCAGTGTTTACTTCCCTCCAAAATTCCTGTGTTGAAATCCTATCCCTCAAGGTGATGCTATGAGGAGGTGGGGCCTCAATTTGATCATGAGGGTAGAGCGTTCGTAAATGAGATATTAGTGCCTTTATAAGAGACCCCAGAGGGAGCTCCCTTCCTCCTTCCACTATGTGTGCTTATTGTGAGAAGACAGCTGTCTGAACCAGAAGTGGGCCTTCACCAGACACCAAATTTACCTGTGCCTTGATGGACTTCCCAGCCTCCAGAATTGTGAGAAATACATTTCTGTTTTCAACCACCCAATCTATGAAAATTTAGCAGCCTAAATAGACTAAGAAATGATCTGAGAGGAAGAGCCATGGATGTGAATAGGAAACATGCTTAGAGTACTGTTTTTATTAGCAAACTCAATGTAACTTAGGATCTTGAGCAAACTACTTTTTCCACGTTAACACCACCCTCTCACCAAAGTGTGGATGATAATTCCAATCCTAGTTAGTCATGCTGTGAGGCAGTCTAGTTCCAGGTAACCCCAAGGGAAATAAACCCAAGGATTGTAGGAATGTTTTCTTCCTCTTTTTCTGTGAGATAAACCATAGAAGTTTCCTGAGGGGTAGAGAATGAATTAAGAAATATAGCAGAGAGTTGTGAGGATTTGGGTTTTAGAAACCAGGAATTAGGCTAGGTGCAGTGGCTAATGCCTCCCAGGTGCACTTTGGGAGGCCAAGGTGGGCAGATTGCTTGAGTCCAGGAGTTCAAGACCAGCCTGGGCAACATGGCAAAACCCTGTCTCTAGAAAAATATTAAATTTAATTAAATTTAATATTAATAATATTAAATTTAATTAAAATTAATATTAATATTAAATTTAATATTTTTCTATATTAATATTGAAAAATATTAAATTAAAAGTAATAAAAATTAGCCTGGCTTGGTGGTGTGCGCCTGTGGTTCCAGCTACTTCGGGGGCTGAGGTAGGAGACTTGCTTGAACCCTGGAGGCGGAGGTTGCAGTGAGCCAACATCACATCACTGCATTTCAGCCTGGGTGACAGAGTGGGACCCTGTCTCAAGAAGAAAAAAAAAATTAAAAATTTTAAAAAAGTATCACTTAAAAATAAAAAAGAAACCAGGAATTTTTCTTTTGAATTGTCTGGCTTATCATTTACTTCTTTTCTATTGCTTTGTATCATGCTGCTTTTTTCTCTACTTCTGCTTCTAGGCGTATGAATTCTACTGGAGAGAACCACCTACTCATGCTATTTGACTTTTAAAAAGAATTTATTGTTTTTTTAAATTACAAAAGTAAATGACCATCAGTATAAAAACATTTCAAATAGTCTAGCAGTATAGGAAGTAAAAAAGAGATGCCCTCTTCTTATGCCTCTGTATTTCCTTTTTCCAGAAGAAAATACTGTTGTGTGTCCTTCAAGACTTTTTAATTTTTGTTATTTATTTATTTATTTTGTGACAGGGTCTCATTCTGTTGCCCAGGCTGGAGTGCAGTGGCGCAATCTCAGCTCACTGCAACCGCTACCTCCCACCTCAAGCGATTCTCATGTCTCAGCCTCAGCAGTAGCTGGGATTACAGGCACACACCACCACGCCTGGCTAATTTTTTTGTGTTTTTAGTAGAGATGGGCTTTCACCATGTTATCCAGACTGGTCTTAAACTCCTGACCTCAGGTGATCTGCCCACCTCAGCCTCCCAAAGTGTTGGGATTACAGGTGTGAGCCACTGTGCCTAGCCCAAAAGTTGTGTTTTGAATTACATTTGCACACTGGCTCAAGTTAAGCCGTAGGGAAGCCCAATCTAAAATTTAGTTATCGTTGTAAAAATTGCCATTGAAGAGCCAACTAATCAATCTTTGACTGACTTACCAGCAGAGACTTTTTAAGAGCCCTCAATTCGGCCGGGCGCAGTGGCTCACGCCTGTAATCCAAGCACTTTGGAGGCCAAGGCGGGCGGATCACCTGAGGTCGGGAGTTCAAGACCAGCCTGACCACCATGGTGAAACCCGTCTTAAAAAAAAAAAAAGAGCCCTCAATTCATTTCCTTAACATTTTAGAACATGTGTTGGTAATGTGATAAAACGTTTCCCTTTGCTAACAATTCCTGGTAATGCAATTGCCCCAAATAAACATAACAAACAGAAAAACAGAAAACCAGGCATCCTAAGTCATGTATTCCAGAAATCAGATTGTGCATTTAGTGTTGCTAGGGAGGATTATGACATTTTGCTGCTCCAAATCATAAACTTTTCAAAGTGGAAGTGTTTCCCCAAGGAGCAAAGAATCCTTCCTTTTTCCCCATTGTAAATTTACCATGCTTTTTGTCTTAGATCTGTTGTTTTAGGTCAATCATAACCAAAAGATGAATTTTTCTCTAGTTATTTCTGTAAACAAAATTTTACTTCTTGATGACTACATTAGTGTTACCAAAACTTGATCTGGCTTTCTAGAGGAGATACTTACATCATTGTGTTGGGAATTTTTATTTCACTTTCGAATAGATTTTGTGATTTCATTTTACCAGTTTTAATAATGAACAAGTATGGTATTTTTAACTATCATTATCTTTAAATTTTGTGTTTAATTTTTCTCTAAATTATATTTAATATGTTTACTTTTCAGGAATTACCCAACTCTGTCTTTTTGGTGATGGAGGTAGGTAGTATGCAAGTTTCTGTTGAATTTATTTCAAATATCTTTTTTTTTTTTTTAGATTCTAGCATAAATCTGCATATTTCAGATCCTTTTTGATTAATATACTTTAGAATTGGCAGTAGAAAATTGTTTTAATTTTTGTATTAATAAAGTTGATTCAGTGATCTCAGTTCTACTCAAGGAATATAAAATTTAAAAAATTTTGAATCTAATGTTTTTAGACTAGATTTACATTACATTATATATAAATGATTTTTTAATCACAGTTGACAATGGATTGAATTAATCTTGAATCGCTATCCTTATTTTCATTACTTTCTCTTTTCTATGTCAGTATTGCAATGGTGGAGACCTCGCAGATTATTTGCAAGGTAACTTTGTCTATGTGTCAGTTTTCAGCAAAGATAGTGCCGCAATGTATTTAATCCTGAGAGGTACTTCTGAATTACACTACCCATTTTCTGCTCTTGTATAGAAACATTCAATAAATATTTGTGTTTGACTTGTGGTGACTTTGTAGGCCAGTTGGTGTTGGTTGTAGTTTTGTTTCTAAGCTTTACTTTTATCAGTGTTTACCTTTTTGTTACCTCTGACAGTGTTTGAGATATGGTCCTATCCCCAGGAGAGAAGAAGCCAGATAGAATTCCTCTCCTTCAAAAGGCTTGACTGAGTTTTAGTCCTTTTCATTTCTTTCAAAGTAAAAAAATTATAGTGAAAAATATATCCAAGAATATATTTTTGTGACCATTTCTTGTAATAAATAAAAAAGGCAACAAAAATCATTATAAGGCATTACAGTATTCTGTGGTACAGAAGTACAGATTTTAGTGTTAGATGGTGCTTGAAATTCTGAACCCGAAATGCATATATGTAGGATATTCAGATCAAATTATGTCCCTCCAGAATGTTTTCTTTTAATGATACTAATGAAGCCAACACCTACATGTTCACCCCTTAAAAGATGCAGGGGGAATACTCAAAAAGACAGCAAAAGGTTAACACATTCAACCTATAAGTAGATTATGGCAATTGATGATAAAAGCGCTAAGACCTCGATACATACACAAAGAGTGTGGACAGTTTACAGAAGATAACATGTTAATATTCAATTTCACCTAGTAATTGGGGTGTGATTCAGGAATCTTTGAAATATAGAATATTGCTAACATTCAAAAGCTGTGTAGATAAAAATGTAAAGAATACTGGTATCGAACCCCCCACCACTATTTACAAGGGAATTATAGGCTGGGCGTGGTGGCTCACACCTGTAACTTCAGCACTTTGAGAGGCCAAGGTAGGCAGATCATTTGAGGTCAGGAGTTCGAGACCAGCCTGTTCAACATGGTGAAACCCTGTCTCTACTAAAAATATAAAAAGTAGCCGGGCATGGTGGTGCATGCCTGTAGTCCTAGCTACTTGGGAGGCTGAGGTAGGAGAATTACTTGGACCCAGGTGATGGAGGTTGCAGTGAGCCGAGATCATGCCATTTCATAGCTTAGGTGATAAAGCAAGACTCTGTCTCAAAAAAAAAAAAAAAAAAAGAAAAAAAAATTATAAATAAAGTTGAAGCTTCCTGTAAGCCATTCTGCAGTCCCATTCCTGTGCTTTTCCTAGAGGCAGCCATTGTCCTGAATTTGGTAGTTAGGAGAGAAAAAACCTGGCAATTTAATAAAAAAAAATTTTGGCCGGGCAAGGTGGCTCATGCCTGTGATCCCAAAACTTTGGAAGGCTGAGTTGGGCAGATCATGAGGTCAGGAGTACAAGACCAGCCTGGACAACATGGTGAAATCCCTTGTCTACTAAAAATACAAAAAATTAGCTGGGTGTGGTGGTGAGCGCCTGTAATCCCAGCTGCTCAGGAGGCTGAGGCAGGAGAATTGCTTGAATCTGGGAGGCGGAGGCTGCAGTGAGCTGAGACCACACCACTGCACTCCAGCCTGGGCAACAGAGCGAGACTTCTGTCTCAAAAAAAAAAAAAATTCAAAATGTTGATTATTCGTTGATAAAACGCAATGAAACAGTCACTTTTATTCACTGCTGGTGGAAAGGAGTCAAAGCTGGAAAGCACCATGCTCTGCCTTTCTTGACGTCCTTAGTGTTCCTGGTGAAGCACCTTTCTACGTGGGGTCAGACTGAGTGACAGCAGCTTACAGCCTTCTTTAGAATATCAGTTTTTTCTTTTCTAGAGAACATGTTGTTTAAAAAAAAAAAAGAGTTACCGGTCTCATTGGTTAACAGAACTGTTATTCACCCATAGAAGCACTATTATGACAGTTTTGTTGAACTCTGTGTTTGATATTCTATAGCAGTATTGTTAGGAGGCTTGAATGGTTAAGAGCTTGAATGTTGGAGTCAGCCAGGCAAGCATGGTTCTAGCGCCAGTGTTTACTTATATTGCTGTATGGTTTTGGTTTTTTAACCTCTCCCTGGTCTTTCTCTGCCACAGTCCTTAAAGGAATCCCTTGTAGTTTGAAAGCACTTTAAAGACATGTGAAAGAAATTCTAATCCTTAGAGGAATGATTGAAAGCTGTACTGCCCAGTATAGTAGCCGCTGACACATTGGGCTCTCGAAATGTGGCTACTCAGAATCAAGATGTGCTGTAAGTCTAAAATACACGATGGATTTTGAATACTTCATCAGAAGGAAAGAATAATTAAATCTTGTTAATTTAAAAATACTTATTACAAGTTGAAATAGTAGTATTTTGGATATATTGGGTTAAATATATTAATTATATGTTTCTTTTCACTTTTTTTTTTTTTTTGAGATGGAGTCCCACTCTGTCACCCAGGCTGGAGGTACGATCTTGGCTCACTGCAACCTCTACCTCATGGGTTGGAGCATTTCTCCTGCCTCAGCCTCCCGAGTAGCTGGGACTACAGGTGTGTGCCACCATGCCCGGCTAATTTTTGTATTTTTAGTAGAGACAGAGTTTCACCATGCCGCCCAAGCTGGTCTCAAACTCCTGACCTCGTGATCTGTCCGCCTCAGCCTCCCAAAGTGCTGGGATTACAGGCGTGAACCACCATGCCTGGCCAAGATGATATTATGAAAGTTTTCTCTTTTTCTATGTTTTAGTGTATTTTGAATTTTTTTTTTCCAGAGAAAATCAGGAAAAGAATCCCCAAAAATGGAAAAAAGGGAAGATAGGTTAAGAACAGGTTAAGGGGCTGGGCATGGTGGCTCACGCCTGTAATCTCAACACTTTGGGAGGCCGAGGCGGGCGGATCACCTGAGGTCAGGAGTTCAAGACCAGCCTGGCCAACATGGTGAAACCCCGTCTTTTAAAAAAAAAAAGAACAGGTTAAGAACAGCCCACACAGAAAAAAAGTACTTGATGATTTAAACATTTTTTTAATTTTAATTATTTTTTTTTTTTGAGATGGAGTCTTACTCTATCAAGCTGGAGTGAAGTGGCGCAATCTCAGCTCACTGCAACCTCTGCCTCCTGGCCTCAAGCAATTCTCGTGCCTCAGCCTCCTGAGTAGCTGAACTACAGATGTGTGCCACGACACCTGGCTAATTTTTTGTATTTTAGTAGAGGTGGGGTTTCACCATGTTACCCAGGGTGGTCTCGGACTCCTGAGCTCAGGTGATCGGCCCACATTAGCCTCTAAAATTGCTGGGATTACAGGTGTGAGCCACTGTGCCTAGCCTTAATTTTTCATTTTTTTTTTTTTGTAGAGATGGAGTCTTACCATGTTGCCCAGGCTGGCCTCAAACTCCTGGGCTCAAGCAATCAGTCCGCCATGGCCTCCCAAAGTGCTGGGATTACAGGTGTGAACCATGCATTGGGCCATATTTTATAATTTTTTTTTTTGTCTTTTTTGTTTGTTTGTTTTTTTCCTTTTTGTGGAGAACGGGGTCTCGCTGTATTGCCCAGGCAGGTCTTGAACTCCTGGGCTCAAGCTATCCTACCGCCTCTGCCTCCCTAAGCACTGGGAATACAAGCATGAGCCACAGCACTTGGCATATTTGATAATTTTTAAACCATAAAGATTTATTTTATTTGAAGATGCTAAGGACATGTATTACTTGACAGGTCATTAAAATGATTTTAAAACCATAATATTACACTTGTTCCATGTATTAATGTTATTTCTCTTATTTGCAAATGGAATATGTTATGTAGAACATGTTCTAAGAATTACATGAACAGACATGCATTCACAAATAATTTAAATAGGTTCATGGATATTAAATCCTTAGTGTAGGTAAGGAATTACACTTGTGACTTTTAGACTCATTATAATAAACTTATTTGCATGCTTACTACATTGAAATATTTATTATGTGCAAACCTTTTTCTAAAGTTTTCATATTTTTTAAATGTTTTAATATAAATTTTTTTTCTAATCTCTGTATTCTCATTTTAGTATATGTGCTGCTGAAATGAGCACAAGTTTTCATTATTTATTTTTTGAGACAGAGTCTCACTCTGACACCAGGCTGGAGTGCAGTGGCACCATCTTAGCTCACTGCAACCTCTGCCTTTTAGGTTCAAGTGATTCTCCTGCCTCAGCCTCCTGAGTAGCTGGGATTACAGGTGTGTGCCACACATGAGCTAATTTTTTTTGTATTTTTGTTAGATAATGGGGTTTCACCATGTTGGTCAGGCTGGTCTTGAACTACTGACCTTGTGCTCTGCCTGCCCTCAGCCTCCCAAAGTGCTGGGATTACAGGCCTGAGCCACTGCGCCCAGCTGCAAGTTTTCATTATTAAATGGGTTTTATTTAGTCATCATGTCAACCTCATGTAGTTAGTCTCATCAACTTTTATATGTGGCACAGAGGGATTGTCTTTTTTTTTTTTTGAGACGGAGTCTTGCTCTATCACCAGGCTGGAGTGCAATGGCGCTATCTTGGCTCACTGCAACCTCCATCTCCCAAGAATCAAGTGATTCTCCTGCCTTAAGCCTCTCGAGTAGCTGGGACTACAGGCATGTGCTACCACGCCCAGCTAATTTTTGTGTTGTTGGTAGAGACGGGGAGTTGGCCATGTTGGCCAGGATGGTCTCGATCTCTTGACCTCATGATCCACCCACCTCGGCCTTTCAAAGTGCTGGGATTACAGGCATGAGCCACCGCACCCAGTTCATATCATCTCTTTATAGTGGTGAAATAGGTTAAAACATTTATTCTTGGGGTATCTTTAGTTATGAAAGATATTATGGTGGGACAGGTATGTGGGAGAGAAAAGGACAGAGAAGATGCAGGAATGTAGATGCCTCACAACTACAGGTAGGAGTAGTATCCAGGTCCCTCTGGTCAAGGATTTTGCTTGTTTTTCATTTGTGCTCACATAATGGTTAGAATTAAATATAGACACTTATTCCAGATATTTGACTAATATGAAGGGGAATTTAGTTTTTGGCTGGTAAAGGGGATTCATGTTTATTGAGTACCTATGGTGTTCAGAGTCATGTGGGCACCTTCAGCAGTAAAAACAGGAAGGGAAAAGCAGAAGACACAGGTGAAACAGAAGATGAAAGTGCCAGTCAGTTCTGTTTACAACAGATTGATTTCAAGTCTTGAGAAATCTGGTATTTCTTCATAGACTTCAATTATTAAAGTTAAAAATGAATAAATATGAATAAAGATTCCTTATTCCCTTCATGCTTTCCTTCACAACCCAGCGATGTTGATGGAATATGCAGATGAAATTTGATTTTGTGTGCTTAAATATTTACATGACTCCTTTTGTACCAGTGAAAGGAACTCTCAGCGAAGACACTATCAGAGTGTTTCTGCATCAGATTGCAGCTGCCATGAGAATCCTGCACAGCAAAGGAATCATCCACAGAGATCTCAAACCACAGAACATCTTGCTATCCTACGCCAGTCGCAGAAAGTCAAGTGTCAGTGGTATTCGCATCAAAATAGGTAAATGGCCATGTATTGTGTTGTGGAAAGAACATTTTTGAAACTATTTTTAGATAACTTTAGCTTTGTTGAATGATGGATTATTTTTTTTTCTTTTATTGGGAGTTTTCCTCTTGTTGCCCAGGCTGGAGTGCAGTGGCATGATCTCAGCTCGCTGCAACCTAGGCCTCCTGAGTTCAAGTGATTCTTCTTCAGCCTCCTGGGTAGTTGGGATTACAGGCATGCACCACCATGCCCAGCTAAATTTTGTATTTTAGTAGAGAAAGGGTTTTACTACGTTGGCCAGGCTGGTCTTGAACTCCTGACCTCAGGCGATCTGCCCACCTCAGCCTCCCAAAGTGCTGAGATTACAGGTGTGAGCCACCACGCCCAGCCAAATGATGGATTTTATTGATGCAGTTTGATATTTTTATTGTGGTTGTGGAGGTTGCTTAGATAGGTGAATCCTTAACTTTATTGATAGTGTCTGCTAAATCTCAGGCGGTGCTGACAGGCCCACATCGAGAACTCTAACTATGAATACCTGCTTCTCTTGAGTGGGAAATTGATGTGGTGTGGTTACTGGCAGCAAATTAACCCTGATTCTTTACAGTTCCTAGGCTTTTGACATAGGGATCTCAGAGACCATCTAGTTTAGCCCTTGGCAGTTTTTTTCTTTTTTCTTTTTTAGCAGTATCTCAAAAGGATTTGAAACAATAAAGAAAAACAGAATTGGCTGGGCACATTGGCTCACGTCTGTAATCCCAGCACCTTGGGAGGCTGAGGTGGGCAGATCATGAGGTCAGGAATTCAAGACCAGGCCAATATGGTGACACCCTGTCTACTAAAAATACGAAAATTAGCCGGGTGTGGTGCCGCATGCCTCTTGTCCCAGCTACTTGGGAGGCTGAGGCAGAAGAATTGCTTGAACCCAGTAGGCAGAGGTTGCAGTGAGCTGAGATTGCACCACTGCACTCCAGCCTGGGCAACAGAGTGAGACTCTGCCTCAAAAAAGAAAAAAAAAAGAAAAACATAATTGTTCACATTCTACATCTGGTATTGATATTTAATGAAAGCTTTATTAGTGAACTTATAATTAGTATTTTCACTTGCAAAGTTTGGTGCACCTTAGTTACAAATCTGGCAGAGCAATGACTTGTACAGTTGATGATTACTACTATTTTTAGGTTGTTGAAATCAAGGTAGCTACTTTTTTCTTTGGTGGACAGTCTTTTTCAATAAGCTGTTTATTTTTCACAGTCCTTTGTGCCTTCTTGTGTCTTGAAGAATCATATGTGTTAGGTATGAACAAAGATATCATTTGCTTTTCTACTTTTTATTTTATGAAATAGCGGATTTTGGTTTCGCTCGTTACCTACATAGTAACATGATGGCTGCAACACTGTGTGGATCCCCCATGTACATGGTGAGTGAGTGTTTGCATCCTTGTGTGTTTAAAGTGTGGCTCCATAAGCATTGGAATTTAAATATAATGCTTGATTCCAAATAAGATGTGATTTTACATATGGTCCAAGTTGTTATTCCTAATGTTGATTATATTACTGATGATGCTATAATACAGACATCTTTTGCTTTAGCATAGTGGACTGTAAAAGTAAGTCATTTTTGCCCATTTGTTTTTATTTTTAAAAAAAGATTAGTTATGGCACAAATTCATTAATTTGAAAATAAAAATTCATCAAGAATAGTCATGCTGTACATAATGTGTAATACTAGGAATGCTTAACAAACACCTTCTGGGAGCAGTTCTTCAGCTATAAGGTGCTCATCTTTTGCATGTTAACTCTTTTGACGGGATCTCTATATTATAGATGTTTTTTCCATCAGCCTCACACTCAAAGCTGAAAAATCTCAGCTTTCCCCTTTATCCTCTCATATAGATATCATTATATATTATAGGGTTAGGCTATGAAACTTGTAAACTAATGTGCAGTATTTAGTCTGGAAATACCTTAATTCTAGAACTTCAGAATTATGTGAAATAAATGTCCCTATTTTAGTTCTAGGTTTAAAATGGGTTTATATTAAATTAGAAATTTCTCTAAACTAAAATCAACTTTGAACTAGTAATCACATTTCAAAAAAATTTATCAGCTTTACTTTCTTGATCCTAATTTTACTGCTTATATATAATAAATTTTATAATTTTATGTACATTTTAAAATTACTTTGTACCTCTTTATTTTTTTTTTTTCAGAAAATGATTCAGTTCCAATGCAAGATACTTTGTACTACTTGAGTGCAAAATTAGTTTAGCCATGAGGTTAGAGTGCTTTGACTGATTATTAAAGGAAATTGACTTAATAAGAAATTTACTAGGGAAAATAAATAAAAATGTTATGCCCGAGCTGGGTGTAGTGATGCATGCCTTTAAACTCAGCTACTCAGGAGTCTGAGGCAGGAGGACTGCTGGAGCCCAGGAATTCATGGCCAGCTGTGGACACAGGAAGACCCCATTTCCAAAGGGAATTAAAATTGAAAAGAAATGTTACATCTGGGAAATAAAACTTACTGTCTTTAAGTATATTTTCCATTTCTATTTAATAGTGCTGATTAATGGTGTATTTAAAAAGCAGAATTTGATGAGAGGTGGGAAAATACCTGTAACAAAGCAGCAGATAAATGGTTTTGCTTTTAGGACAGTTTTTATTACTGTGTGAGGTTTTGCATCATAGTTTTTCTATTACTGTGAAAGTGCTCAGATTACAAATAACATAGGGAATAATATAGCAAACACCTGTGTACCCACCATCCATATTTCACAAAGTTAACATTTTGCCATGTTTGTCTTGATCTTGTTTTTTTTTTTTTTTTTTTTTCTGACCCGGTGTCTGGGTATCTTGATCTTGTTTTTAAAAGAAATAAAATATTTTGGAAACAGCCCAAGTTCCTTTGCACCTTTTCCTGATTTCATTTCCTCCTCTGCTTCTCTCACATACCTGAGGGAACCTCTGTCCTATAATTGGTGTGTATTTTTCTTTATTATTATTTCAGTCCTGTCATTGGACTTCATGTGTCCGTTATAATCAGTTGAAACATTTGTTTCTATAACTGTGACTTTTCATGCAGCATTGTTTTTGAGATTTACTAGTAAATCTCAATATATAATTATATAGTTCTAAGTTATTTGATTAGAGAACTATCACAGGGTGTTGTTTTATTCTGGTAGTTTGTTAGGAGTGTCATTTTAACCAGTTAATTAATATGTGCATATTAATTATGTGAATAACGTACTCCATACCCCTTAAATTTCTCTGTACCTAGGCTCCTGAAGTTATTATGTCTCAACATTATGATGCTAAGGCTGACTTGTGGAGCATAGGAACAGTCATATACCAATGCCTAGTTGGAAAACCACCTTTTCAGGTAGCCTGATTTTTTTCTTATGTCCTCAGTTTTGGAATCTTCTCATTTTTAGTTGCCTTTGATTTGTAAAATGAAGAATACTTCGAAAGCAGTGTTTTTGGCTTCTCTGTGACTTAACTTTGATTCTGTTATAGGCAAAAACTGCGTTAATGACTCAGAACATCCTTTGCTTTTCCCCTTTTATTTGCCTGCCCTTTGTAGTTGAACTGGGCATGAAGCCTGTTACATGTTTTCCAGGCTAGTAAAAACTAGCTGGGGTCAGGGATAACAGCCTGCTGGGAAATGGGTGTGAATGGTGACACTAGAGCTTCCTGCTTAGCCTGGAATCAACATGAGGGCTAGGGGTGGTCTGGGGAGATCACTGGAAACCATCTCTAGCTGTCTGTTCTTGACACTGCTAGGTGAGAGGGAAGTAATTATATACGCTTTATGGAAATTATTATGGGTCTGTCTTTTCCTCCTCTCCCCCAATATCCTGTCAAAAAGTGACCCTGTAGAGTATAATCACAATGATTTCTTTTGAGTTAATATTGCCATGTTATAATTTCTTTTTTTTTTTTCTTTTTTTTAAAATAAAGACGGGGTTTCACCATGTTGGTCAGGCTGGTCTTGAACTCCTGACCTCAGGTGATCTGCCCGCCTTGGCCTCCAAAGTGCTTGGATTATAGGCGTGAGCCACCATGCCCAGCCGCCATGTTATAATTTCTTATGTTGCAAAGAAGATCTTTGCATTTGAAAACTGGAACAAAGTGAAAATATTTGCCCAAGATAATATTAAGAAAATTAGTGACACAGCCAAGTTAAACACTTTTAATTTCTTAGTCTAGTTTGCATATAGAGGAGGCTTCACTAAGTCAGTAGCTGTTGTTATCAGCTACTTGTTGCTGTGGAGAGACTGAATAGTAGCAGTATACATAGTTCTTTTCTTTGAATTCCTTTAGGCTCCTAAGGTAAAGTACACCTGAATTTTACACAACAATAATCTACGTATTGGGCAGCCCATGTAACCTTCAGAATAGTGGTCCTTAATCTATTCTAAGTTTCATACTCCTCTGAGAGACTGACCTCGAAAAAAATACCTCAGAAAAGATACATTATACTCAAATGTGCAGAATTTTCACACAATTTCACAGGTTTTATGAGTTCCTAATGACTAGTTATGGCTCCTTCAGCAATTCATGGCTTTCAAGTTGAGAATTTATGTTCTGTAGCAAGAATATGAGCATCGTCTGTCTTTCCTTTCCTCCTCCCTCATACTTTCCCCTCAATCCTTTTCTTGAAACTCCCACTCCCTCAGTCCCTTAAAAAAAATATGAGCATCAATCATATGATTTAGAAGTTCTGCTCCCATTGTTTAGGAAATTAAACCTTTTTTTTTTTTAATAGGCCAATAGTCCTCAAGATTTAAGGATGTTTTATGAAAAAAACAGGAGCTTAATGCCTAGGTATGTGTTTAGATTACACTGGGTTTTATTATTTGTGAACAGAGTGTTGTTTATTTGAACTGTATGTGTTTTTATGTGTTTTATGTATTCTCATTATTGAATTATTTTTCAGTTGATAGTAACGTGAAAGCATTTGTTATAACAAGAAATTAGAAAAGTGCTGGCATATTATAGGTGTCTGTGTAGTGCTGTACTCTTTTCTTTCTTTTCTAAAATGTTAAGTAAATTTAAAAGAAAAAGGTGGCCAGATGCGGTGGCTTACACCTGTAATCCCAGCACTTTGGGAGGCTGAAGTGGACGGATCACCTGATGTCAGGAGTTTGAGACCCGCCTGACCAACATGGAGAAACCCCATCTCTACTAAAAATACAAAATTAGCTGAGCGTGGTGGTGCATGCGTGTAATCCCAGCTACTTGGGAGGCTGAGGCAGGAGAATCACTTGAACCCAGGAGGTGGAAGTTGCAGTGAGCTGAGATTGCACTATTGCACTCCAGCCTGGCCAACAAGAGCAGAATTCCGTCTAAAAAAAAAAAAAGAAAAAAGTACGGAAGTTACATGTGTTCCTTGTGAGGAGTGTTATGTGGACAGAATAGATGCGCGTAAAGTAGAAAGTGAATTCCCTCCAGCTTCGCTGTCTTCTTTATGGGTAACAAGAGTTTGCTGTGTCTCTTTCTACATTGTTTTTGTGGGAGTTCTTTATACGTGTTTGAGTGCTTGTTCTCTTTTTTTTCTCTCTTGAACTTGTGTCTTGAGATGATTGCTTGTTTATGTATGTATTAATATACACACATAGTTTAAGACAAATTACATCATATTTTTTGAGTTGTTTGCAGCGTCTTGTTTTTTACTTTGTAGTATACCACAGATGATGTTCCGCAACAGGATGTGGAGAGCCACTGTATGCTTTTTTTTTGTTTTTTTTTTTTTTTTTTTTTTTTTTAAAGGCCCGGCGTGTTTCACCCCGCGAAGATTTGGCGGCATTGCACCCCCGCCCCCC
>CAUYLG010048127.1:0-42822 GCA_963573385.1 Cacajao melanocephalus | reverse complement strand
AGTAGAACAAGAATCCTGTTCTCTCTCCCTCTTTTTCTTCCTCTTTCTTTCTCTCATACATTCTTTTTTTTTTTTCTTTCCTTCACTCTCACTTTCTTTCCTCTCTTTTCCTTTCTTTCAAAAAATAAAAAAAAATAAAATTAAATTAAAAAAAAAAAAGAAACCTAGAGAGAATGTGCGCTTGATATTTTTGTTAACCAACATAGTTTTTTTCTCAAAGACGCTGTCAGTAGAATCTACAGTGAGAAACATTAGTAAGGAAAAAAACAGGTTTCTAATGTTTTCTTTACTAGAGAGTGCTTTTTACTAGCCTCGGACTCCCAAAGTGCTGGGATTACTGCAATTATTGCAGTTCCCAAATGGCACTCACCATAACTTGCCAAGCACTTGCCACTCAGTGCCATTTGGTAAGTGGCTTCTTTGGGGTAGGACCATATGACAACTTTCATGGGCTCCAGGCATTCTGCCATCATCCCTTCTTCCAGAAAATGATTAAAAGTTATACTTTACAACTGTACTGGTATAAAGATGAATATAAACCAGGCTGAATTCATCATCATATATTTATTATTATTAGGTTCATTTTTCCCTTTGTTTTAAATGTAATTTAAAAATTAAGTTGGGTGTGGTGGCTCACATCTGTAGTCCCAGCACTTTGGGAGTCCGAGGCCGGTAAATCACGAGGTCAGAAGTTCGAGACCAGCCTGGCCAACATGATGAGACCCCAGTCTCTACTAAAAATACAAAACAATAGCTGGATGTAGTGGCAGGTGCCTGTAATACCAGCTACTCGGGAGGCTGAGGCAGGAGAATTGCTTGAACCCAGGAGGCAGAGGTTGCCGTGACCCAAGATTGCACCACTGCATTTAGCCTGGACGACGCAGTAAGACTCTATCTCAAAAAAAAAAAAATCAAAAGTATCATGGACCCCATAGACACTGCCTGCTGCACCTAATGGATAAATCAACCCTGCTCTGGGGGCTGCTTGAACAGTACTATTTCCCAACCAGACCAAGTTCTCCTCCTCCCTCCTTTTCTGATGGAATAAAGTTTCAGCCCACAGAGCTGATGTAGGCTTTCTAGTTGGAATCCTACAGAAACTCAGAAGACCTCTCGTTCTCTTGTCTAACATAAGAATACTATGCTGAGACCTACAGGGGAAATCCCTACCTGCATTAACCTTCGGCCAGTCCTGAATCATGCTAACTCTTATCTTTTCTGTTGCTAAGCTGTGGGACTATTATGCCTCCCCAACTCCCCAGAGCCCACCTCTTGTTTATGCAGACTCCAATTAAGCCAGAAATAGAATTTCCCCCTGCAAACGTCATTTAAAAAATGTTAAGACATTCAGGCCTGTGTTCCTGTTCATTATTCTCTGCTGAAACCTAATATTAGTAACAGCATGTACCAAGGACCTGGACCATGAATTAAAAATGAAGTACTTGTACTGGAAAATATGTGAACACTTAGTTACTTTATTTGGCAGGCACCTGTGGGGACAGGAGTTTGCTCTGTCTTACACAGCGCTTTCAGTGAAAGTTTTGCAGAATAAAACTAGAAATCAGTTCTTTCCAAAGGATTACCTACAGGGGAAAAGATAACCAGACATTAATCTACCACCCACCCTCTTCCCTGCTCTGCTGCCATAGACACAGGGTTCCTCAAAAAAGTTCTGGTCCAAAAGTTCTTCCCTCAAACTTTGACTTTCTTCAAGCACTTAGTCCTGTGGCTATTTTAACATGTGTAACATCAATTATTTCTTCATCTACTTTACGCCAACACAGGATTAAAACCTCCTAAGGACAAAGAAAGACTTGTATCTCTATCTGATCTCTAGAAAATGTGGGAGAACAGTTAGGAACAGAGTTCCTAGATTAAATCCAGTGTAGACTGAAATTCTATCTCTATGGCTCACCATATAACCCAAGTGTGATCATGAGCAAATCATTTGTCTTCTTTGATCCTCAGTTGCTCCTTCTGCAAAATGGAATAATTACCTTCCTGAGTTAACGTGGGGATTAGGATAAATGTAGGATGGTTGGTACAGTGTGGTATGCCGTGAGCACTACAGAAATGGTGGCTGTTACCATCATCATTATTACATCTCATTACCTTCCTTGTATCCCTGTCCCGTAGCATGGTAATTAGCATATACTAATGTTCGCTGCATAAATCACGGAACGCAGTTCATGGAATTATTTGATCCAGGAAGAAGGACAATTTGCTTTGTTTGTTTGCCTTGGTTTTTGACAAGATTAATTTTCACCTGAGTTTTCTCCTTCTTCAGTGCATCCTCCCTGCTTCCTGAAGGCATTTTTAAATACCTGATAACAATGTATCAAGGATATTTTCCAGTGGATTTTCCATTTCTGATGTTTTTTACTTCGCTGAAACAAATTCCCAGCCAGAAACCATCACAGCACCTCTTGTAGCAATCAAGAGAAATGTAAACCTGAACATGAAAATAGTTTTGTGTAGAGGTGTCAAGCTTTTGGTTCTGTATACGTTGCCACAACTTTAAGGATTATTTGGTTTATTTCTTGCAAAGCAACTCACTCACCTGTCCCCTAAGACCAGGTATTTTGTTGCTTCCTGCAAACGTTAAAAAAAAAAAAAAAGGGCCTTTCTACATCTGCAGAAAACAAGTAGTTGTTGTCATCACTATACTTGCCCTGTGAAACCTTAGCAAGGTGATAGAGTTACACATTCCGTTCCTTTTAAGAAGAGCAGAGCATTTCAGCTCCAACGATGGGGATTTGCAACCAGTAGACCTGATAACCTTGGCTTTTAAGTTTTGTGGATTTAGACATTAAATTATGTTTTAAAATAAAATAATTCAGAACAGTTTTCAACACCAAAAAAAAAAAGATAAAATAAAAATTAAGGGGTTAGAATGATCTCTGATGAAAATTTTTGTTTTCTTTTAAGCTATTACATAACTGATTGTAGTATGTGGTACAGGAAATAATTTTGCCCATGCACCTGCATAGAAACGCCCAAATAAACGAGTTGGCTTCAGCCATCAATCTGTGGGACCAAAAGCTAAGCCTGAAAGCAAAGGTGAAATAAAATACGAAAATTGCACAGCAGCCGCAGAGGAGTCAGCTATCCAGAGGCCCTGGTGAAACCCCATCTTTAGGGTAGAGTTTCAGACACATTTTGATGTTTTAGTCACCTGACTCAAGCTCTGGAGCCCAATTGGCCTCCAAATTTACAGGCTAAGTAATGATGTAACTAGAGTGTGTGGGAACCAGGAGGATGAGACAGATACAATTTTTCCCAGTTGTTTATTAGACTTGGCTACTAATTCTGCTTGTTCTTCAGTTTGACTACTGGTTATCAGGAAATTCGAACTCCTTAAAGAACATAATGAGTTTATCTATAACTGGGGCAGAATGTAGTCACATTTGAGTAAAATTAAACCACAGTTAACAGAAAATAGTAATTTGTGAAACTCAACTATTTATAGTTGAATTTGATAGCAGATATATTTTAATGTATCTATATTTTATTTTTCTGTACTCTTTTTTTAACTAAACATTATTTACAATATCACTTATAATATCATTCTTATGTTGCCTAAGAAAGAAATCCATCAAAATAAATGTGCTGGTTTATCCATGATTTTTCTAATCCTTTTCTTAATCTTACAGCATTTTTGTCTACACAGAATAAATGTTTATACTCAAGTAATTTGTCACTATGGTAACTTTTGGCCTTTAAAATGCTGACACTATATCAGAGGCGACCGAGAGAAAAAATTATCCTTGTTTGACAAGAATCAGCAGAACCAGTTTGGCAAACTCCAGGGTGCCTAGGGATGAAAAGCGTTTGTTGTTCTAGCAAATACTACCTCATGTCAGGAAAACGGAGAGCATATCCTGGTTTCATGACAAAAACAGGAGCTCTAGTGCTGACAGCAAAACTTCAGATTCAAGACGTTTTTCCTCTAAATTTCCTCTAATACTTCCCTCCCCACCCCCAAGAAACCATGTAAGTAATTTCTAATACTCACACAATATTATCTTTCTAATGTGTAGGCGAGAGTTTGTAATAACTTTTCTGACTCGTAATCCTAAGTCTCTTGAAGATGGTCTCACAACTGTACCTCACAAGGCCTTATCCACAGTTTTATAACAGAAAATGTCTCCAAATGGAGATATTACAAATGGCTCTTTATAATGAACTCCCTGCATATTTTTAAATTAATTGAGGTTATATTTTGGTGGCATTCACACTTATAGAAAGTGTTTCTGAATCTTAAAATACTTAATCTAGTTAGCAAATGTCTTTAGGAAAGAAATCTCTAAAAATCCTTCTTTATCCTTCCCCTTGTTTAAGTGCGTATGATGCCAACCACACACATGGTAGGTGTAGTGTCTGACGTCTCCTGAAACCTGTTGGGGATGATATCAAACATTAATGGGATTAGCGTTAGAACTGGTGTAAACATAGCAAACAATCTGCTGAAAGTGCATACTCACATTTCCATATGTTATGCAGTCAGCAGAGTCATCTAAGAGGTGAAGTACTCAGAGAGATGCTCTTCAGGTGGTGAGTATTTGGCTGGTTCTAAGTAAACGCACACTGGATGTATTTACTCCATAGCACCAGCAAATACCTGTCTACCTGACTCCAGTCCTTAAGCTTCTCCTCAAGAGACAAGTCGAGTTCGAGATATACAATTTCACCACACAAAGCTTCCGAAACATAGATAAAAATGATTTAGTACTTCCAGGTGCACCATAATTCTTGGCAGAAAAAGTTAATTCCAGGTGTGTAATCTCTTAAAGAAATCTGTTGTCAAAGCTGGATGAAACCATCACATTAGAAAAATAAAAGTTCACCTATGAACAAAGTGTAAGGTACGGCTAGGAAAACTCTCTGCTCCATGCAGAAATTACAGCATAAAAGTGAAACTCCCTTTTACTTATGTAAACATTGCTGGGGTTTGGGCATCATTTCAAAAAAGGTAGAGCTGAACATGCACAAGCATATAGAAATATGACATACTCTTGGTGGGAGGTTTGGGGTGGGGTTCTAGTGCCACGCCAGACTCCAATACACAGACAAAGGAAGAAAGAAGCTGCATTTTATAGCTTACAGATTTTTTTTCTTTATTTTTTCAAGCCTCTGAACCAACCAAATAACTCAATCAACAACAACTAAACAGAGATGGGCCACAGAGTGGAAAATGTTATAACAGCTTACGTCACAAGGCGGGCCCTGGCAGGGACAGGAAGGCCGGCGGAGGGTGCGGGGGAGAGATCCCGTGTTACAGAATATTGAAGCTTTGTAATTCAATGCACATTTATTAGCTGGCTTCTTTTTAAGAGACACTTATTTATGACAGGTTTACGAACAATATAGCATGTACAGCACTGAGTTCTCCTGTTGCTTATTTTTATTTCCATATGTTTAGACAAAATAAGCATCACATTTAATACGGGTACTGGCAGCTCTTGAAGCCATTGCCAGTGCTACATCCTTTGGGAGTTGTTTCCCACCAGATTAATATCCTGTGGGTCACTTAATTTTTTTAAAAAAACCGCATTATAGAGGCATTATGTGATTAGATGTACTGCTTTTACCAGCCAGTTGGGGTGTGTCCTCTGCATCTGGCTCAGAAAGGCTGGTGAGGATAACTCACAGAGACCTCCAACCTGGAGTCTCTGAGGAGCCAATGACTGCACAGACACACGGACAAGCAGAGAAAAATGAGTCCTCTGTCTACCATCAGAAACTGCCTTGAAGACAGGATCTAAAAGGAACAACTTGCTTAGTAAGAAACTGGCCTGAACAGCTGGTAGGAATTGGCTGCTTCAGAGACTGAAGGGCGGTGCTGTCATACCCTGCATCCGGCCTGCTTGTCACAAAACGCTCACAGTAAATAAACAGCCATGCTATTTCCACCCTGTGCTGTCAAAACCAGGTTCTACCAATCAGGGAGTATTTTACTTGAGAATTTAAAATATGCTCTTTGTTTTCTCTGTGAAACATTTTCAGGTCTAGGTATTGGGAAGACCACCCAAAAACAACAGGAAGCATACTTTTTGAGGGAACAAGAGGAATTTGCCACTGGCTTCAGGGA
Organism: Cacajao melanocephalus; assembly: GCA_963573385.1. Classification (NCBI taxonomy): domain Eukaryota; kingdom Metazoa; phylum Chordata; class Mammalia; order Primates; family Pitheciidae; genus Cacajao; species Cacajao melanocephalus. Next base: position 36,731 of record CAUYLG010048127.1, on the reverse strand, counting down.
CACTTGGAACAGGATGCCCAGTATTTCCTGCAGGAGTTTCAAATGGCATCCATCAGGTGCAGTGGCTTCGGGCAGCATGGAAGCATTCATCATCACTTATGTTCTACTCTCGATGATCTCTGAGGAGGTAATTCACTCAGGCCAGGCCCAAAGAGGTCGCAGGCTACCATGAGGAAAAGAAAGCCTAAAAGGCGTCCAGGTGAGATGCTGCGAACTACGGAACCCATGTCGGAGGTAGATTGCGAGTATCTCTGGTCCCATTCACAAGCAAATAAAAACAATTCCGTCCTCCATGAGAACGAATCTAACTAGAACAAATCCCCATCCTTTACAAATTCTGTAGACTGAAATGCTTGTTTTAAAAATAAAGACATTTGGCCAGGAGTAGTACCTCATGTCTGTATTCCCAGCACTTTGGGAGATTGAGGCAGATATATCACCTGAGGTCAGGTGTTCCAGACAAGCCTGGCCAACATGGTGAAACCCCGTCTCTACTAAAGATACAAAAATTAGCCAAGCATGGTGGTGCATGCCTGTAATCCCAGCTACTTCAGAGGCCGAGGCAGGAGAATAGTTTGAAACCAGGAAGCAGAGGTTGCAGTGAGCCAGGATTGCACCATTGCACTCCAGCCTGGACAACAAAGTGAGACTCTATCTCAAAAAAAAAAAATACAAATATAAAAATTAGCCAGTCATGCTGACATCCACCTGTGGTCCCAGCTACTCCAGAGGTTGAGGCAGGAGAATCGCTTGAGATTGCGGTGAGCCGAGATCACGCCATTGCACTCCAGCCTGGGCAACAGAGCAAGACTCCATCTCAAAAATAAATAAATAAAAATAAAGACATTTGTTCAGCCCTTCACACTGTCAATCAGTATGTTCTTGAAAAGGCTCTTTGTCATCAAATATAAACTGCAATGATCAAAGACAAATTACCTATCACTATGTAACAAAAAAAGAATTTACTAGGAGTCTACATCAGAGGAGATGAACTGGACAGCACAAATGGTGCAGCTCTGGGTTTGTCAAAGCAGAAAAATTCTTGACACCCTCCCCAAAAGTACAACCAAGTTCTTATGCCCCAGAGCAGGGTGAGATCTTAGAGAAGAGAGGCATCTGTAGGGATCACTTTTGAAGTCCTGTTCACAGGGGTAAGCAGTGAGACTCACAAGTCCTTCTGCTCAACTACAACCATATAGGTTTGCCCATTATTTTTTAAACTGACACAAAAGGAAAGATGCAGGGGTGAAAAAGGGAGGGATAGGAAGGCAAAGCATACTCTCTGTGTCCTGTTCTGCCCCTTGGCATATTTCTAAAATACCAAGATTCCCAGGCACAAGAGGATGTGAGAATATTTTGTTCTTTTATTCGTTTACTCAGTGCTAATAATTCCCAAGAGCTGGATAGTTACTGAAACGATTTCCAGTTTCTTGGATTTATAACTTTAAATTGATAATGGATGGAGACCCAATCTGAACTGACCTGGACACTTGGATACTCTCCCAAACCAAGCCATCCCCAAATAGGTCACAGAGCTTCTCTGTGTCTGTTTCTTTATCTGCAAAATCATATTGTATCACCTGTCAAAATCACAGATGGTTAAGAATTAAGTAAGTTCATGACTATGAAACACCTTTAAAACTATGAAGCACTAAAACAAATTCAGTGGATAGTGGCAGTTCGAAGAGGATGATGATGGAAATGAGAGAGAATACAAACGAAAATTCTGTACATTTATGAAATTATGGCGTAGTATTTGTCATTTGAGAATTTCAGTGTTTTTATATATGCAGGACTGAGATAATAAAAATTTATGAGCATAATGGTAATCCTCAAATAAAATCTGTTTTAAATGCACAATGTACACTCTCCAAAAGAAAGTTTGTGATATGCATATTTATATATTTGCTAGCACTATCCAAAGTACCAAAGACATTAACACTAAGTGCTGAGTATTTTGCATATTCTGGAAGCCATTCTTCCCTGCTTTGCCTGCAGAAGTCACCTCCCTTGCATGATACTTGGAAAGGATTGGTCATGATCATCTTTAGTCCTCTGATCTGACTGAGATAATGTCTCCTATGAAGGTGCTGTGATTTCCATCAAAGGATGAAATAAACATTTTTCTCAGTATTATTGTCCAAGAGATTTTACTTTGGACACTCTGGGTCTGTCTCAAGTGGCTGCCAGGTGATGGAGGATGAAAAAGAGAAGGAGTGTGTAAAACCTGCAGTGAGAACGAAAAGTATTCCCTAAAAGAAGCAAAGTGTTTTTGGAATGAAGACAAAGATTTAATTTTGCAATATTAATTTCTACTGCCAGTATAAAACTCTATCTTTCTAGGTATCCATATATGTCTCTGTCCAAAGTACCCTCCTGCTACCAAGGCAAAGGAAAAGCATATTGATTTTTCTGCAAACTCGCATACTTTTCTTTCAAGTTGGCTGCTTTGAAATCTATTCCAGTTGGAAACTTTATCCTGTTTAGGTAGCTGAAGTTGACAGCAGAGCTTTAATTAATAAGGCATTCAAGGACAAACGCTGTAGGCCCAAATCAGATGCAGGGGGCATCTTCCTGCGGCTCTGAGAAGAACGGCGACCATTTATACTCCACCTTGGTGCTCAGACAGAAGAAATAAGGCTAGAGCATGAAAAGCAATGATATCTACCAAGATATGAGAATTATAGCATTCTGGATGAACAGAGTTGTATTCTTCCTGCTTTCAGGTAAGTAAACCAAGAAGCGGAGTGTATGAATTACTCTGCAAATGGAGGTAGAAAGCCTGTGCCCTATTTTTTCGTCCATCTTCAATATCCTGTGCTGGATTTCAAGAACACTTGAAATCCTCTTGCTTTCCTCATTTTGCCCATTATATTCCTTATCTACAGGGGCATTTTCAATGCTGCCAACAGTGCCTATGAATCTGTGTTCTAAACGTCAGGCCTGCCAAGGTTTGTTAATCATCCTAACTCCCTCTGCTGGCGGATTTCACTACAACCCGACTTCAAAACTCAACGGAACACAGTTAACGGCTTAAAATGTTTTTCAGGTTAATTCACATCAGAAAAGAATAGGTCCGAAGAAAGAAGAAAACTAGAAGGTGAATTTCCGTTGAGAACGTAACTCACTGTAATATAAATAAACTGGAGGTTTAATGCTTTTTTTAAACCAGCCTCTGGGATCAGATTTGTGAAACATGAAGTAGATACGTTGGAATAATTTTTCCCCATTCCCTTTATGTTCCCACACTCCTTTTCATTTTTGCGGCTTGTGATATTTCCCTTTGTCTCTAAGCTCTAGACTTCTACTTAATAAGTACCAATAAAGATTGCATGTTATCCTTAAACAGTGGTAGCATTCCCCACCTGCTAATTGCTTTATTTGTACTCACTGTTTCCGCCCTCTCATCAACAGGGGCTTTAGTATAAAGGGCAATGAGGTAGAACGTGATGAGGCGAACAGGAGCCCGCCGAGTGAATGCTTCTATAATTACACAGTAGCCTGGAGTAGCTCTTCTCAAATCAAATTATGAGCCTGGATTACCTAAAACTCTCAGGACACAGCCTGGGTTTCCATTTGTCTGTAGGTTACAGTCGACAAGCAGCCTTCTTTCCTCTTGACATTATCCCTCACAGAGATGATCAAAGCTCAAAGCAATGAGATGCCACGGAGAAGGCCATTTTCTTAAATGGCTCGCCTGACCCCATGTGCTTTACAACTTATTTTTTTTAATTTAAAAGAAACTTTTTAAAAATGTTTATAACTACCTCTGTCATTTGCATATCAAAGTTGATTCCCAGCTGAGCTTATTCATGATTCTTTGGCAAATATTTATGCCTTGTCAATGTCCCAACCACCCATAAGGCAACAGGAACAAGAGTCAATGTTTGGATCCTTGTTTGAACACCTGACTCTACCCTCAGAACTGTACACCGCACTGGAAATAGCATAGATATAAGAAGACAGACTCGAGGTCAGGCCATCTGGAACAGGGGCACAGATCTGATGCTGGCTAGCTGTGTGGCCCTGTAACACCCGTTCACTTCTCATTTTCTCCATCTGAAAGCCAAAGCAATTGAACTAGATAATGTCGAAGGTACCTTCTGGTTCTGTGGTTTCACAGACTCAGCACAGTACCGCATGGATCACGTGCACAGGAGACTCAGCACATATTCGATTGCAACAGCTAAGCAAAGCAAGATAGTGATCTAGTTCTCAAGTGGTTTAAATGTTCATTAAATCAAGATTTGCTGTGTCCAAGATTTGGTCAAAAAGTGAACAAAATATGGTAAGCTGTGGTTGGGTAATGCCTCCTAGAGAGAGAATCCAGGTTCAAATCTTAGCTGTGTGCAGTGTTGGGGTCAGTCTATAAAACTTCTGAGAGGGAAGGGCTAGATGATCTCTAAAGCTGCTTCCAATCTTGAAATTACAGCTCAAAAAGATAAAATGCAAGTCACCAATTCCTGTATGTAATAGTCAGTGCACTTTATCTTCTTGAGAAAAAAATGGATATTTTTACGAATAATTGTTTTTAAAATTCTCAATTCTGTAGCATTCTATATTAAAGATTTTTCATTTGGTTTAAAATAAGTATTTAAAATGGACATAGTGATAGGGAAGACAGGTAAGATTATAACCATTATGAAGTTAAGATAATTTTTCAGATATAGGGATGTAGTCTGATACCACTTGCCAATCTGTTAAGGTGGAATTTAGATATCACCTTATATATCAGACTACATCCCTATGACCTGAAAAGTTAAGATAATTTTTCAGGTAAGTTAAGATAATTTTTCACGTCATAAGGATGTAGTCTGATATCACATGCCAATTTGTTAAGGTGGCATTTAGATATCACCAGAAAGGTAATGAGACTTTTGTTTTCATGGATAATATCTTAATTTAGAAAGTTATACCACACAAAAATTAAAATACTACTCATATTTTAATTTTTTTAAAAAAGTCATATTTCCCATACTTTAAAAAAAAAACTCATTAGTGAAAATATTACAGAATAAACCGAGTTTTAAATTGTTTCCACTTGAGAACCAAAGGACTTTGTTAACTATGCAAATTTAATTTAGTTTTATATATTATTTTTCTTAATTGAAAAATTGTAAGCATAAGTGCTAGCACCTTCTAAGTACTTCTGTACTTACTTAAAATACAAGTTATATCCACAGGACTAACCCACCCAACAAGTATGATATCAGTAAAACCACACTCTTTCTTTTTTCTTTAATGAGCCAGAGTCTTGCTCTGTCACCCAGGCTGGAGTGCAGTGGTGCAGTCTCTGTTCACCGCAGCCTCCACCTCCCGGCTTCAAGCGATTCTCATGCCTTAGCCTCCCCAGTAGCTGGGATTACAGGTGTGAGTCACCACTCCTGGTTAATACTTTTTTGTATTTTTAGTAGAAATAGGGTTTCACCATGTTGGCCAGGCTGGTCTCGAACTCCTGACCTCAAATGATCCACCAGTCTCAGCCTCTTACAGTGCTGGGATTACAGGTGTGAGCCACCCATTTGGAAATGTATTAGATAAATAGATTACAAAAAAATTCTTAACTTCCAAGTGCACACCTTATACACAGATAAAAGGAATTTAAATTCTGGTCATTCAAGTCGAACTTGAAGTCCTTCTTCCAAAATTTTCCTGAAACATTTGCAAAACCTTTAAACCTACTTTGCAAACTTAAAAATTTACAAAAACATTGAGATTCGTTCATTTGGGTTTGATCTTAACCAATGTTTTTCTCCTTTGCTTATGGTTGGAGCAAGAAGAGAAAATAAATTTTACCAATAATTAACTATATACTAGTTATTGCTTTCCAATTATAACACCCTCTCCTTTTACCTTATTTACTTGCCATTAACAGCACTATATCTGACTTGGTCTCATAAACTGCTATGCATACACATACACACACACACACACGCACACATACACATACAAATTTTGCATATATGTGCATATATGTACTTAAAATGTGTATTTCATACATGTAAAATTATATGTAATATGTATTCAACATTCTGCACCTACATACACACAGACAGCATGCAAAGGGAAGGATTGCTTGGTTTTCAGGTTATTCTGTTTTTAAAAAACAATGCATTGCTTTTTATACCTCCATTTCTAACCAGCAACTTACTCTCAAAACTTTCTCCTAAGTGCACCTATAAAGTATTCTGGTATGAAATACTGGTTATGCACCCAGTATCTGAAGCCAGACTATCTGGGTTGCAATCCTGGTTTCCTTTTCTTTATCTGGATAACCTCAGGAAGCTGCTTGACTTCACTATGCATCAGTTTCCTCATCTATAACATGGAGACCACACGGCATCCAGTTTGTAGGATTGCTGTGAGGATTTAATGAGTTCATATGCATAACAAGTTTAGAATAGTACCTACCACATAAGATGCGGCAAACAACAAGATATTACTATTATTGTTGCCATTGGTTTAGTTAATACCATGTGTCTACAACTAAACTACTTTCTTTGTTAAAGATTTTCCAAGTACATCTCTCCCTTTACCTCCACCATTTTTCACTAACATAGAACAAGGGTTTGATTACTGTTATTTTCCACAAAAACTTCTACCAAGCAAAGTTCTCAACACGGTTATACAGAGGCACTGCCCAACAGAACTCTCTTTGCTGGAGGAAATATTCTATATCTGCAGTGTTCAATACCAGTCACCAGCCACATGTAATTAATGAGCACTTGAAGTTTGACTAAGGAATTGAATACGTCATTAAATTTAATTTTAATTTTAATTAAAAGAGCTGTAAGGGCTAATGGTTATCATATTGAACAACACCGTTATGGAGGATTTTGCAGTCACACCAAGACTTGAATATGTGGCTCTACCCCTTACCAACTCTGACATCTCATTTCCCAGAGCCTCAGTTTCTTAATATGTAAAATAGAAAGAATAATACCTATCACCTAGGAAAAACACAATCATTATAAAGAGCCTAGTTTAGTGCAATTTCTATTAGTTTTCCCATCTCCCTACCCTCTGTTAAATTGGTATTAGTCAGAGTGGCTCTTAGAACGGCCAGACACAGAACAGAAAGACCCACCTTTTAGCTGTTTCTAGATTTCAAAATGAAAAGCACTCGCCTCTACAGGTTTTCACTTGCTTCACCGTAACTTTCAGTCTTGAGTGGAAATGTGATGTTGCTTTTTTTCAGAGATCCCTGAAAATGTCTGAGCATCTCTCAAACAGCAAGAAACTAAGAGAATCCTCAGGACGCTCTCACACCCATAGAGCTGCCTGTGGGTTCCCCAGCAGCTGTGGTCATGGAGCGCTCATCTGCACAAGCTCCCCCAGATGGTACACTACGATCCAGCGGCCTCTTGTTGCTTGAGAGCCTCTGTTCCAATCACCTTGTGATCTGGCATCAATATCTTCGTTATGGAACCCATCTCAAAAGATTGGGGGACTTCCAGGAGATCATGTTTACATTGAAAACCCCTCGCAATTACGTTTTTTAAAGGTAGTAAAAGAAATTGTCATGTATCGTGGAAAGAGAAGTTCCATCTCTCCCAACGTCTTCAAGGACATGGTCATATGGGTCTGGGAGACACAACTTCAGAACAAATGTGAGCAGAAAAATCACAATCCAGGTCTGCTGTGAAAAGCTTTAGGAGTGCAGACTGAAGCATTAGCACTCCTAAAATTGGAACTTGATCTCAGAAGGGCAGAATAGGGTCTAACATACTTTATCAGCTGCCTCAGCCCTTTTCTAAAGTTTTATCCTCTCTGGTGAGAAAACCTTTTACTATCAAACCTTCTCCTTGATGCTTTAAAAATGTTAGCCAAACTAGCCTTTTAGCAGGTCCTGAGCATAAAGACTTTCTGGATATCTACAACTATATCAGAACGATATGTCATGATTATACCAAAAATAGGAAGAACCACACATCCACATAATCATTGTAACCTGTATGCCCAATGAATTGGGGGTTAAGGGATTGCATGGGTGAGAAATACTGATTTCATCCAACTCTGAGATAATCTATCCTTAAAGAAAAAAAAAATCTTCAAATTATGTGAGGTAGCATGGTACTGTGGCAAAGCAGTGGTTTGTTGTCATGAGACCCACTCCTTATCACCCAGTGACTTTACTTGGGATTTGGGTCTGGTTACTTGACTTTTTAAGCCTCTGGGTCTGTAATATGTGAATAATACTACTTTATTTTGAGGATTGTAAGGATTAATTAGACAATGTTGAAGTGCTTAGCACAATAACTACTATGGGTTCACAGTCAACACAGATTTAATTTCTTCACTCCTTAGATATTTTGAAATGTTATTATGATCCTTCGGTTTAGTTTCCACAGCTAGCCCAGTCTATCCAAAGGTATTCACTTTACCTTTTATCCAGATTTCAAAAATGGGTTAATTATATATTAAGCTGGGATATCAATGTCAGTGAACTTTGATTAAGATTTGGGATTTAGTAGTCCTAAGCAGGTAATAAGGATTTTGTTTTTCCCTGATGCATAAATGAGAGGAGTGAAACATGCAAAATCCAGGCCTTGGGCACCGTTTGCCAGGATTAACACAGTTTTTTCACCGACCTCCAGCCTCCCATTGTCGTTACTGCAGAGATCATCTCACTATGGGTTTTGATTACATCAACCCTATTCTCCTCTAGGGCCTGCTTAAGTGGACTGCAGATAAGGAACCAGACCCTTTTGAGCAGCTTTGGAGGCCTCCTCTGGGTCATGATTACATCCAAGGAAGGCCTCACTTCCCGTGTCTCCTTCTGTGTCCCTTGACAGGCTCCTCTCATGCCAGCTTGACCAACATCTTATTCTCCACAAAACAAACCCCTGCATTTGCCTCAATTTTTAGATGGAATTCAACATACAGTGGGAAGGATTGAAAAAAAAAATGATTTTTCAGGCCCATTCCAACTCTGCACTTTTGCAATTTTAAAGTTATAAAATCCAAGTTTCTCAACCATCACTTGTTCTCTCTCCCGTTATAGCTCTTTTATTCTTTTCAACAAGCACCAAAATGGAAACACACACCCTCCCCTCATCCCCATCCTATTGCCTCCACAGAGCTTTATCCAGAACGGAAAGTAAACTTCTTTAGTTTCTCAACTTAAAACTAATTAATTTTTTAAAAAATCCTTCCTGATTTCTAGCTATTTAACTCGGAGAACACCCAGACCCAGTGCTGAGCATGTAGCTACCACACCACAAATACCTGTTAATTGATTGACAATGTTAATATTATCATTCTTTTCACTTCACACACTTGTTCAGTGTTTTACCTGTTGTCTATTTATCCTACGTGCCTCCTTCCATTGTTGTTTTCTCTTAAGCTACAAGCTGCAAAGTATAGAAGCCATGTTTCTTTGACTCAATGTGGATAATAGGCTGCAGAGAGATGCTTAAACGAGCTTTTCAATTGATTGATTAATACAGCGATTGATGGATGGATAGAGGAAAGGGTGAATGCATTACAGCATTCTCCATGTGCTATTCCAACAGGCTAAATTTACCAAAAGGGTCTCGCTCTGCCTCTGCCCCCTGAACAAAGCGGCAGAGGTAGGTGAGATAGAGGGTCAAGGAACAGCCATCCCCACGGCACACAATAGACGAGAATGTCTTGCAGGGGATACGGCTGCTTTGGCTAATTGCTGCAAAACAGCTTTTGAAGCAAAGTGGTTATTTTCTATTATTTCTTGGTTATTTTTTCCCAGGGTAATTTGTACTTTTTAAATTTAAAAAAAGAAAAAAAAATCCAATGAGTCCTACATTTTTTTAACCCCACACTTCCTAACTTCGAGTCATATTAAGTGCAACTGATTCCCCTGCCGTTAATAACGTATTTATTCATTCTATTTCCTAGAGTAGTACACATTCCATCCACAGACTGCATAGGTTTTGTAGGTCTTTTTATAGGTTCCTTAAACCTATAAAAAAGGAAAAAAGAGATAAGTACAATATGTAATTCTTTAAATTGCCAGATTTAATTTAGAATGCACGTTATTTGCAAGTGCAAATTGAGGATCTTGGGACTCAAAAAGTTTCCATTTTTTTTCTCCCTTTTGACCAAATTATTTTGACTAAAGAGAGGCGCAGGCAGGACTAGACACATAGGAGCAGAAGACGGATTGCAGAGTTTTTAAGAATTCTGGCTAGAAATATGAAACCATGTCTCTGCTCATGTGTGTTACTTCCAATGCAACATGCAAAAGAACGAGTTTCTTCTGGAGATACGTCCCTGTGGGCATTCCCAGGGCACTAAAAGTCTATTACTCTCTCTGCCACTCAAGAAAATGCAAGCTAGAATATAGTCAAATGTATTTTTTAACTGTTCATTCATTCATCTGTTCCACAAATATGTATTGTCTATTACATGCCAGGTATGGTGCTAGGTACTGCCGATACACAGGTGAAAAGATACAAACTCCCTGTTCTCATGAAGCTTACAGTCACATTGTTTGGCCCTTTGTTTGCTAATAGTTAATTAATTGGACACAGCATACCTTGGTTATTCTCATTTCTTCTCTTTGGTTCCTTGGCACTGGTCTGCAGACTGCAGAAAGAAGAGACAGAAGCAGGATGTACCCTAATGGAGGGATATAACTCAATCCTCCACAAACTCTCAAAGTCCACTGGGTAGGGAGGAACTGGCGAGGATAGAGTCTGTGCCCTTCCCTTTAGCACTGGGGCCATTACAGTAACTTGGCTCTGTAGTCACTCTAGAAGTAGTCATTAACCATTCATGGTCAATGGAGACTCATGGCTCTTAGTCATACTATGCTATTGTAGAAGAATATTTCACAAGTTATGGTCAGATTGTTAACTTTATAAAGCAATTTCTAAAATATTATCTTCAGTATGATACCATCTTGGTTAAAAGAAAAAGAGTGTCTATGCACAGAAAATGATAGCTAGAATATATGGCAACATGTTGGCAATGGATATAGTTCTGGTTAGGATTGCGGGCGCTGTGTGTGCACGTGTGAATGTATGTGAACAGGTATATGCCTATGCTTTTCAATGCTTTCTAAATTTTCTACAAGGAAAATGTACTAAAGTATGTAACGGTAGGGAGAAAACTTGTATCCCTCTCCCCAAAAATCTACATCAAATATTAGTGCAACAGAAGGTGGGCTCCAGTGAAAGAGGAGCCAGACGTCTATCTAGGCAGCCTCCACTGTGGCTTAGGAGGTGATATTGCTTGGCCTGTCCACACTTGGAAGTAAAGCTCCGAAGTTTTTCTTGTCAAATTTTACTTGGACCTATTGGCCCACAGCAAGGTAGTAACCACAGTGTTTCAAACCCCGCTATTAAGTGCAGTGTGTGAGTGGTATTTCATCACCTATGAATAGTTGTTAATTTTTACAATAACACTTATTCTACCGAAAAAATTATACATGTATCAAAAATGTCATTAACAGAAACTTATCACAATGCTATCAAACACATGACCTTTCAACAAGATATATATGTGATATATGTCATATATATATATATATAGCATTTCTAAATCAGCCAAGGTATATCCCAATCTAAGATGTATTTAATAAAAAGAGTGTGCTAAAACAAAAACAATGGCATAGCACATTTTCTCCCATTTTAGCTCATTTCTTCCAAACTGAATCCCCACAGGCCATTCTCCAGTGAGGGGAAAATAAATGATTGTGTAAACTCAGACAGAATCAGCTTGTCACAAATTGGCAAATACAATTAATGGTTAGTTATCTGCAGAGACTTCAGTTCTGTCACTTTTCAATTTTCTGGTCAGCATTCCAAAAAAGAACCAACTCTAATTAGTAAAATAATTCTCCAGGTCTTTATACAGCTGATTCTCTATAAAGCTCTGGGAAAAGCATGTTTTTGTTTTGTTGTTTGTTTTAAAAGTTAATATAATTCCCTTTCTCCAATATGAGAAATAAGAGCACTTGCATACTTAACCTACTTTCTAACTAGAAAAAATATTTCCAAAGATTACTTTTTTTTTTTAAGCACACCTCTAGGTGCACTGAGTTTCTGCTGCCATTAGGTAATCTGTGCTGAATGGTAAAAAGAGAATGTAAACTTCACAGATAAAAATCGGTATTTGAAAGCTAATATGAGATTTGCTTCACCCATGTGAATCATCTTGGGATAATAAAAGAATCTGATTGAGAAGATGATATGTGTAGCTAGCACATAGTCAGAATTACAGATGTACATGTAGATGGTTAAAATTAATTACCGGTTCCGTTTAGAAAAGAATCTCCTCTGGACAAAAGAGGTTTGAGTACATCTCCCTGTTCTTCACTCCTCTACCTTTGAGCTTTTGGGGGGCCAGAAATGCTAACCTTAATTAATGGAAGACCCACTAGACCCCAGGCAAGGGTTTGGGTCCCAGGCCCAGGTCTCCCCCTGCGCCTCTCCCGGGAGTAACGAGCAAGCGAGCTTCATTACTGGCAGCTGAGGGGAAGGGTCACTGGGAATGGATTTGCAGGGCCCTCATTGAGCGATCACTCCATGCTGAGAGGAGCTGGCCGTACTCTCGGACACCTGGTCATTAACATTGCTAATTAGCAGCCATTAATCAGGGCGCTCGCTTTTTTTTGTTGTTGTTGCATGTCACCGGCTCAGAGGAACCAAGTGAATAAGAAGATTGTTTCATTACCTCCACAAGAGGTAGAATGAAAGCAGTTCCCATCAGCTCAAGATGAGATGGATTAAGGGAAAGGTTAGACAACAGTTTGAGATGAGCTGGGGAGGGGGCGGATGGAGGGGGCCGGGAGACCTGAGCTGTCTGCTCAGGGAAAATCAGTCACCTATAATTAATGAAATCTTCTGCAACCTAATTCTTAATCACCGTGTGAGCGGTTCTTCAGCGACCAAATTTTTGTATTTTAAGAGCTTTATTTGTTTCTGTCAGTACAGGGAATTATCTTTAAGTTATTTTAATTCTGTTTGATACTCACTAGGCTTTAAAGTTTGGTATTTTCGGCCTTCTCATTCTAAATGCATCGTCTCCTTCCCAAAGATTATGAAGTCATTTAAAATTTTAGTTTTAAGCAAAACACTTTTAGAATATCTTTGCTATTTTATGGCTACTTTCCAACCAATGGTCAAAAAGTAATTTTTTAGATCATTTATTCTACAGTTTTTAGAATGGGAATAATAAGACAAAATGGTTTATTCTTACTACTAACTGCACTCAAAAGTCGAACGGGAATTAAAAGACTCTATCAATTTGTATGTAATAACACTGAGAAGAGTAACATGTCATTAAAAGGGGCTGTGGAGTGTGTGTGTGTGTGTGTGTGTGTGTGTGTATCAATAAGTTGGGTTCTTCTTAATTCAAATGCAATAAATATGCTTTAATGGAATGTTTCTCTTCTGGAAGGCAGTGTTGTATGTATATACCATATTACATTTATCTTAATTTCTGGAAAATGGAAATCTTGGTAACAGGTTGCATATCTCACAGCTGCTTTAGTTGTCATTTTCTATCTAGAAAAAAATGCTGTGAGAATGCTTATTTAATTAGCAGCTAGTTAGCTGTTATGAATTCATTCTTTTATTAAAATGTGTTCACCCAAGAACTGCAAAACAGATCTTGACTTACGTGGGAAGCTCTCTTTATTAAAGAAACAGTGAGCACTTCATCCAGCTTTTTGCTATGTTTTGTTCTGAGTTCTGCAGTGGGTCACAAACTGTGGTTTGCAGGTGGTACTAAGTGACTAGAAAGCAGAAACTGCCCAAGTATTAGTGTTGTGGCCTCATTTGGACATGTGTAATAAATATATATTTGCACTTTCAAAGCAAAATTATTCATTTAATGTGCCTTACATTTCAAAACAATGAAAGGCTAAACCTGTTTTTTATGTGCTAGTTTTATCGGTTTATGAAGAGCTATGAAGTTTTTGGGGGAAGGAAGCAAGTATGTAAAACTAATCTGTGGAGTACTTCAATTGGGTTGGAAATCTGTAATATGATTTCTAGGACTTCATGGGAAAGTTGAACGCTCAAGGGGAAATTACACAAAGAACAGCTGAGAAAAAGTTGCATTCTGGCACAGAATCATGCAAATGGGGCACATTCTTCAGTTTTCTCATGACGGATTGCCTCTGAAACCACTGAGCCAAGCTGCAGCAATGCTAATGAGGGAGATGCATCAATGAACAGTGTCATCCCAGGGGCTTCTAAAGGGGACAAGGGGGGAGTGGGGAAGACAAGAGGGACTTGGAGAAGGAGGAAGGAAGAAAGGAAGAAGAGAGGGACAGACGGAGAGGGAGAGGGAAAAGAAGGAGAGCAACTGAATTTTTAATAATTAGGCCTAGGTCATTAAAAAACAAAACCAACTTAGGTAGGATGGAAGGTACAAAATGAACCGTACTATAATTCCATCCCCTTAAGATTTGAAGGATTTTAAGAAACAAAATAAGATGGGAGACAAAACTTTTTAAACTATCTGCCTGTTGAACAAAACATGAAATCAAAGTTGGAAGCTAAAATGCTTCTGCCCAGAGAATAACTTGTGTGTGGTTTCTTTATTAAGGCCTCCAGACTACAGTGGAAAAGACTAGGGGATCATCTATGCCAGAAAAAAAAAAAAAAGTAGCACTGTTTCAGTCTACACTTCTTTGTGGTTGCAGATTCCTCGCTTAAATATTTTTTTAATTGTAAAAGCATACATTTGTAGCTCATTTACCAGAAATGAAAGACAGTTTGCTTGTCACTTCAATGGTGCTTTGAAAGATTTTTCAGCTTTAAAAGCATACACAAAAAGATTCGTTTTATTTAAAGAATATTTCTCTTCAGATGAGCAAATGATTACTTTTGTAGAGTTCTGTGAGCAGATAAATCTTTCTTGAGTTTCCAAAACCATACATATCACTTGCTTCCATACCCACCTAGTAAATACAAAATTGATCATTTACTTTGCATTTTACTTCTATTCTGGACTTTGAATGCAGTATGTTTCTGGTGGAAATTAAATCAATAGCTATATATCTAAGGCACTTAAAGGTATTTTTATAAAGAAACTTAAAAATATATATATAAAACACAGAAGTTTCAGACCTTTAAAGTGACACTGAGTTTCCAAACATTATGAGTCAACTCCCTTTATAATAAGACTGCAGCGACCACAGACAATCTGGTATTGATGTGAATTGTGCAGTTTACTTCCAAAATGTCCCAATGAAATGTATTCAGTGCTGGTTCAATCAAAAGTATAGTTAAAATGCATTATTGTTTTCTCTTCGATGTCTTATTTTATGAGCATCTAGCTTTTTAAAAATGTAACCATCAGCTGTGCTGATTTCTAGCACTGCCATTTCAGATCCTTTAGCTAGGTAAATGAAAGACTTTAAAAAAAAAACACTTGGCAAATTTAAATTGTTTAAGTAACAAAGCGTATATAAGGAACTCTGCTCTAACACACCAATATAGGTCGATGCTAGAATCCGATCCTTTTTATTATTCTGCTCAATTTCAACCAATAGGAGTTGCATGATTCAGAATTAAAGCTAAAAAAAAATCCCCAACTCGCTCTATTGTGTATTACAGTTCATACGGTATAGTTTCCAAGACCACCCACAGTTCTGAGACTGCCTAATGGAAGATTGTATCAGCTGCTGTACCTAATGACAACTAGATGGGTTAAGAATGAAGTGTTAGCATTCACAGTACTTGTGGGCATAAAACAGATTACTCACATCATTTTAAAGATAACCTTGAATGAATGCAAAATGCATTCATTCGTGTGACACACTTCTAATCAAGTACATGATCTATTAAAATCAGCTCAAAAATAAATTTCTGAGATAAAAAATTAAAATCGATTGTATTAAAGGATCTGTTAACATGTATTTAGACAATTTTAAATTACACATTAATGGAAACTGCGTGTTTCTGACATCTCACAAAGTTATTTAACAGCATAATCATGAAGTGTTATTAACTGGTAGTTCACTATTGTCCACCACACTTCTGAGAGATCCCAGAGTGTCTCAAAAAAAAAAAAAAATTGCCCTCTGGACAATTGCCCTCTCTCTAAAGGAGAGAGAATACATTTAAACCATAAGATGCACATGATAAAGGCTGAGACAGTCCCTTTTCTTGCTCTCCTGCCTTCTTTCCAAGAAAAGGCATTTCTTTGAAGTTTCCTGTTTTGTTTATCAAATCCCTGTAGTTTCCTCTACAATATGGCCATGTTAGGTTTCACATAAAAATGGTTTAAGTGACTACTTTGCTTGCTTGCTTTTAAATCTTAAAGTACAAATGATACTGCATTGTGTTAATTCCGCTGGGGGACACTCTTATCCAGGATGAGCAGGTGTGGCCATCAGTGAGCTTTCCTCTTGTCAGAAGAAACTGTGGTCCAAAGCCCAGCTGCAGACTCACTGTGTGGCTTTGGGCAAGTCTGTCCCGTGGCTGCTCTAGTCCTCAGTTTCCTCATGTGTCAAATGAGGGAGTTAGATTAGGTGTTGGATCTGTAAACTCTTTTCACTATTCAGATGTTGTAATAATTCTGGTGACACATTTTTGGTTTTCAGGAGAGAGAGGAATGGCTACTAAATGATTCGGGTAGATTAACTCCGTGAATCTTTTCCAATTTAAGGATTATGAAAGTGTGTGGCCTCCATATGTGAAATATAAAAATAAAAGCCTACTTACTGTTTTAGCAAATTTAATCCTCCAAAAGTTTAAGTATCAAAACCTGGAAAAATATCCTCCTTGTATTTCCTTTTGCTTTTGCATGTTTGGTAAAACCAAGTTTAATTTGAAACAACTAGTCATAACTCTTCATTAATCAAACCTTTTTCCTGCAGCATAATTCCAAGAGAAAGATGCAGAAAGAAACCAAAAGACTTCTAATTGTTTCTTTGTTCATTTAAAAAATGTCTAATTTGTACACAGTTAATCCTTAGACTCAATGTCCAATATATCCTTAACTATGGCAGTCTGGTTTCTAGCTCAGGCTCTGGAATCAACCCTGGGTTAAAATTCTACCTCTATCATTTAGTTACGGTGTCGTTTACCTTCCCTAAGCCTCAGTACTCTCATCTGTAAAATACACATAATAATAACAAGACCTCATTGAGTTTGGGGGAGGAAACATGAGATAATACATGTCAAGTGTTCTGCACAGTGCTTGCCCCAAGGTAGGTATCTCATTCATGTTACCTTTTATTAATACCATTACCAGATGATGGGAACTGATGCTCCCCTTAACATTAGTGGCTCATTGTCAAGGTAAAACAGGTTCACGAAGCATACTGGACATTTATAATAGGAAAGTAACTCAGCTCACTTAGCCAAATGTCCAAAAAATACTCTTTGATCAAAAATCTTCAAAAAATACTGTCCTTGATCAAAAACCAAAGGGCTTCCGTACTTCTGACCCCACTCCCTGCATGCCTTCACCCCAAGCCATTATCATGGTGCATAGTCCTCTCTGCTGGGATGGCGATGACCTGCACTTTTGACATCAGTCCCTGGGGATCATTGCAAGGTCACTGCCTGTCCTCGCTGGCCCAGTGTGGACCCTCCAAGCACCCTCAGGCTCCAAGCACCCTCAGGCTCAGCTGGTCAGGCTCTTCCTCACGCTTCACCCTCCCCTCTGTGCCATCACCTACATTTCCACCTCCCCTCATTCCTCTCCAGGGCGGCCTTTCTTCCCAGATTTCAGTCCGGCTCTCTATTTCATTCAGCATCAAATCTAAAGTTCACCTATGGCCCTTCCATGCATCTTCAGCTTCAGTTTGTGCCTCTGCCCTCCACCCACCTCCCAACCTCCAGCCCTGGTGAGCTGCTTAAAGTTCTCAAAAGTCCCCATACATACCTTACCTCCAGGCCTTCAGGGGTCCTCTCCTTCCCTGAACTTCTCCCTTTAGACTCCCCCTAACTACTTCCTATTTTGGCCTTAAGTTCTCAACCTATGTGGAAGCCTGTGCTGACTTTGGAAGATTTGGCTAGGTGCCCGCTCATGTGTTCTATGAAGTTCCAATCCTTACCCTTATGGGAGTTTTTATTAAATATCGTTGCAATAGACTATGTGCTTGTACCCCCAGCACAGAGCCTTTCACATAGTAAGTCCCGAGTTAAATATTTGTTAAGTAGGTTTCATTTGTTTGTTTTTTGAGACAGAGTTTCGCTCTTGTTGCCCAGGCTAGAGTGCAGTGGCACAATCTCAGCTCATTGCAACCTCCACCTCCCGGGTTCAAGCAAGATTCTACTGCCTCAGCCTCCTGAGTAGCTGGAATGACAGGCATGCACCACCATGCCTGACTAATTTTTTGTATTTAGTAGAGACGGGGTTTCACCATGTTGGCCAAGATGCTCTCGATCTTTTGACCTTGTGATCTGCCCACCTCGGTCTCCCAAAGTGCTGTGATTATAGGCGTGAGCCACCACACCCAGCCTAAGTAGGTTTCTTTTATGCCTGTCTAAGAGTACTTGGAACAATACTAGGATCATCTTCACTTACCAAGATAAAACAGACACAGTGATCATAAAAGTCATCTTTAATAAGCTTCATCAGGCCAGGCGTGGTGGTTCATGCCTATAATCCCAGCACTTTGGGAGGCCGAGGCAGGCGGATCACTTGAGGTCAGGAGTTCGAGATCAGCCTGGCCAACATGCCAAAACCCCGTCTCTACTAAAAAATACATGAATTAGCTGGGTGTGGTGGTACGCACCTGTAATCCCAGCCACTCAGAAGGCTGAGGAAGGAGAATCGCTTGAACCCAGGAGGCAGAAGTTGCAGTGAGCCAAGACCGTGCCACTGCACTCCAGCCTGGGCAACAGAATGAGACTCCATCTCAAAAAACAATAATAATAATAAGCTTCATCAACTCTAGAAACTGCCATTAACTAGCCAATCACAGAACGGATAATAGGCCTAAAGCAACACATCAGCCCTCACCATTTTACTGTATTGTCCTGGAGAATAAAATCATGGATGTTGTAAAAAGGTCATTTTACAAAATTTCTACTGAAGAAACATTTTCTAGCTTATTTATGCATCTTCATGGCTGTCCCTTCCATCTGAAAGCTGAAGAACATGGTGGGAGGAGAGTCATGTAACCATTTCTGGTTTACAAGACCATTAAGAATGACTGGGAAGATTTACATAGTGAAGTCATAATGGGCTTGTGGAAGGATTGGGGACATAAATCTCTAGAAAATTTTTATTTATGATTAAGAAAACCTGTGAGGTCTACCCACCCTTTTACCTCTGTGGTGTGTCCAGGTGAGCTGAGCAGTTCTCACCTTTGTGTTTTATGACTCACACTCATCAGCTAAGAAGTGCTCTGCTTTCTCTACGCTGATTTCACCCAGTGTTTCACCCAGCCACTCTCTCTTTGAGTCACCTGCCACTCTCTCTTCAAGTCACCTGCTACGACATGAAACTCTCAAATGCTTCAGCTCTGATCACAGATGTTTCTTTTCTGGAATATCCATCTCAATCCATTTCTGATCGTATTTCACTTTCTCCAGACTTTTGATCCCATTTTGGCTCCCAGTTTTAGTTCCCATTATTGCCATTTGGATCCTAGAACTTGTTTCTCCTCATTTTCCCCTTGATATGCTTTTAGAACTTTGGTTCCTTATACCCAGTATTTGACTAATCTACGACTAGACCCCAATTCTCCTGTAAGAGCAATTGTTTTTGTCTCTCTCTTACTAGAAATACATATTTCATACACATCATGAGCCAACTTAAAAAAATAAATAGGCTAGGCACGGTGGCTCACGCCTGTAATCCCAGCTCTTTGGGAGGCTGAGGCAGGTGGATCACGAGATCAGGAGTTTGAGACCAGCCTGGCCAACGTGGTAAAACCCTGTCTCTACTAAAATACAAAAATCAGCTGAGCGTGGTGGCAGGTGCCTGTAATCCCAGCTACTTGGGAGATACAGGCAGGAGAACTGCTTGAACCTGGGAGGCAGAGGCTGCAGTGAGCCGAGATCACACCATTGCAATCTAACCTGGGAGACAAGAGCAAACTCCATCTCAATAAATAAATAAATAAATAAATAAAAATAAATTGCCATTCTAGAACCAAAATTCATGGTGGACTTCCGGCCACCTGAGCCACAAACAACACAGTGGACTACGTTTCCCCTCGCGCAGGATGTGCACAGCGTGGGGACATGCCCCAGGAGGAGAGCAGTATGCAGGGGTCCACTGGCATGGCATTAAATGCCGCTGGTGCCCAAGGCGAGAAAGTTGTTCTCTCTTCAGTTCTCTTTCAGCCCTTCTGATCATAGTACAGAGTCTCAGCACTCATCATGAACACCTTTCCTACACTTCACAACACCTCTAACACAAAACAGTTTAACGGCAATTGTTTGCATTTAGTTTTTATAGTCACTTTGTCTTTAAGGTAAATGGTGTTTGTGTACCATCTATAGAAGTGATATTTTTGTAGCAATTGATTTCTTTTGCAGGGAGATTATATTTAAAAGGAAACTCCATGTAAAGAAAATACTATTTAAATAATAGTTCAGGTATTGGTAGCATGTAGCTATGATAAAAATCATGACGGTGGTTATGAATAGCTGGATTTTGATAAATAATGAAAAAGGCCAAAGTTGTAGATCAAAATTACAAATTATACACAAGTGTCAGTAATAGTTTAGATATTTTCTGACTCTCAAAATATGAGGTTTTTTAAAACCAGCAATATAAGTATTTTTACCACTTCTCTAAGCATTTTTAATGTCATTAAAAAAATAGAATCTCCCCATGTTTCTATGCCTCTCCCTTTCTTCCTCAAAACCATGAAATGATTGTTCATAGACTAAAGCACTCATGGGTAAACCAAAAAAAAAAAGAGAAATAAAAAAGAAAAAGGATCTTTTAGTCTCATAATTACCAAAGGAATAAGCAGAAGCTTGAGAAAACAAGCTGGTGTGCAAGAAAATAATTTCCATTGCCAGCACCTAACCACCGGCCTCTTTCTTAAGAAGAGGATGAGGCCCACGGGGTAATAAAAGGCCCTATAGAACCACATAAAAGTTCCACATGTGCTGCTCCCTGAGTGGCCTTCAAGGGCGTTAGGGCTGGAGGGGGCCAGGGGACAGGGCTCAGAGCAAGACAAAGAAAAAAAAAATCTTGCTTCCAGAGAAGCAACTCATCTTACACAAAAACGAATTAACATGACAGTTTCCTGTTTGCAGAAGATATTGTTATCAGTGAAAAACAACAACAATAATAATTGTGATAATAATAATAATATGAGCCCTAGCAGTTGGGGTTTCTGCAATTACAGTGTGAATTGCATGAGAGGATTATATGAAGTGCTCTTGGCTTGGAGGGGGAAGTAAGACGCTTCAGCTTGCAAGTCACAAGCAGCTGCTTGGGGGCCGTGCACCTGCCGGTTCCAAGGCTGTTTTCACCTCGAAAGGAAAACAGGCCCCTTCTCTTTCCCATTCACAAGCCCCAGTCCAAAAACCACAGCAAAGGAGGGAGAAATGGAGAGGAAAATGGAAAGGAGAGAAAGGCAGAAAAAATAAAATAAATCTAAAGATGCTCATCCATAGCAAGCAAGAGAGTCTCCCCCACTTAGGAAGAAAACTGTGGGGCTGGAGAGCAAAGGGAAGGGCAGCAGGGAAGGGGGCAAGTGGGAGGGAATGACTTCATTTTAATGCAGCAACAGACAGAGTGCGATCTGATATTGGCAAAGTTTCAACGAAGATGGGGGGCGAGGGGGTGGGAGGAGAAGAAAGGACTCTTTTACTGTTTCATGCTTCAAGTCTTCCCGAGAAGCATAAGCTCCGCTCGACATTCTGGGAATAGCAATGAGGCACACACAACAATCAAAACACACTAAATCTGTTTGATGATTCAAACACATCATGCATCTGCACCCACAAAATAGGACTTCAATTAAATAACCTTGCAGATTGGAACAGAAAAAGAAGGGAGAGCATGAGGGTTTGTAATTAGTAACTCCGAATACAAGCAGTTTTGTAGAAATTAGGTGTTTGCACACTACACTTCATTCTAAAGTGAGTTGTAAGCGTGTGCTCCTAGAGAGCTCGGGCAGTTCCTCCCAAACGTTTGCTTGAAGTTGTGTTTTCTGTCCTCACCAAGAAAACTATAGGAAGTTGTTTCGACCAGGCCTTTACCAAAGAAGTGAGAAAAGTCTAAATGAGGCTTTTTTATATTCGCATTCACGCAAATAACACACATACACAGACTATTCCCAGCATTACAGTAAAACCTTATGTGGTTCACGAAAACAAAACAAAACACACACCCACACACACATACAATGAACAGAAAAAGAATAAAAGCCCCATGTCTCAGATCAGGTCATATTTAAACCACAATTTCTGTTCCCAAGAATTTTTGCTTCCAGGGATTTCTATTTCCCAGTAAGGGATAAGTTATTTCATTACGCAAATATGATTTGGTCTTTGCACATGTGACCCATCATATGTGTTTGCATCCACACTGAGCAATAACACACACAGTCTGCTATTAGCGATGTGCTTCAGTGCCCCAGAAAAGTCCTTTTTTGTTGTTGTTAGAAAGATCCAGATTCACCTATTTTCAGACTGACCTCCAAATAAGCTTGGCCTGGTCTCTGCTTGCTTTGAAAAAATCAAAAGGAAATAATTCATATTGAAAAGTGGGAAAGTGTTTGTAGGGCTCTCTCTCTCTCTGGACTCTTAGAAACGCTTCTCTTTTTATTGAAAATTTATTCTACCCAGAACCTAAACAGAAATTTGAAGGAATGGGAAGAAGATTGTGAAATGCACTAGCACTGTGCTGCCTCCTGCAAAACGGCTCCAAATGCCACCGTTTTCTGACAAAATGTAAATAAAATTCATTTCAAATATAACCATTTTTCTCAGTCTGTGATTAATAAAGAGACTATTTGGCACAACAGGAGAGCCAAATTTGTGAATTATTAAGCCATGAGAATTAATTAAATCATTCTTTGGGGTCTGAAAATATAAATGAATCACAGGAAGAGAGGCAAGAGTTCACGAGTGGGAGCATGTAGCTGAAATGCCTCGGCACATTCCTATTTACAAGAAATTATTTGAGTAACTGGGGAATTTGAGCTGTGGTGGAGGCGATCTTTTTTTAGAAAGCACACAACTTTTGGTCAAAAACAGAGTTTAAAAGGAACTCAAGCCAGGGACATTGAACATGCTCATCAGTCCCAGTGAAAATATGCCCATTTTGAAAACCTGCAAGCCTTGCAGACCCTTAAAACTGACAACTTTGTTAATAATGGAAACTAAAGTACCTGCACTCGGGGAAGTTAAGGAGAAAAGCTAGACAGCATGTTCTTTTCCCTCTGCCATGATGAGAATCCTCAAAGTGGTGAATCTCCAATAACTCACAGCTACAATGTAAAAAGAGAATGAGACAGCAAAGAGCATTTTTAGTCTACTCACAAATCCTTCCCCCAACTCAAAACCCTCACCCCATAGGAAGGCACTAATGTTAATTGGAGTGTGTCCTATCAGATGGTGGAAGGAAAAAAAGATGAAAAACCATGATGCTTCCTTACCTCCCACCTAGCCAGATTTAATCTATCTTGCAAGCTTCTATTTTCCTTCAAAAAGATTCTGCAGCTCATTCCACATTAATCTTTCTCCTTTTCAAATTGATGCCACATAGAGTTTAGCACTCATCTGGTATTAATTGTACTTTGTGACATATTTTATTTGATTTTATTTATTTCATATTTTTATTTAACTTTTTTTTTTAATGGAGTCTTGCTCTGTCGTCAGGTTGGAGTGCAGTGGCACGATCTCGGCTCACTGCAACCTCCGACTCCCTGGTTCAAACGATTCTCCTACCTCAGCCTCCCGAGTAGCTGGGATTACAGACACACGCCACCACGCCCAACTAATTTTTGTATTTTTAGTAGAGACAGGGTTTCACCATGTTGGCCAGGATGGTCTCGATCTCCTGACCTCGTGGCCCACCCACCTTGACCTCCCAAAGTGCTGGGATTACAGGGGTGCGCCACCATGCTTGGCCTTTTATTTAACTTTTAAAGTAGGATTTGCTCAAGTATATTACTAAGTGTTTCTTAACATGACTTTGTGGTCAGAATCTAGGATAGCTCGATTAAACAAAGTTGAACAAATTTTACAGTAAAAATATTTCAGAGCAATTAATTAATAAACTGATGTACATCATGACACTCCAAGTGGCATAGGCAGTAGTCGTTTTCCCAGGATTATTTAAATTAAAACCAAAAAAAAAGCCTTTAGCAGAAAAGATTTTCCAATCTCTATAAAAACAGTTTCACTTAAGAATTAAGATACAGGCCGGGCGCGCTGGCGTATGCCTGTAATCCCAGCACTTTGGGAGGCTGAGGCGAGTGGATCACGAAGTCAAGAAATTGAGAGCATCCTGGCCAAGATGGTGAAACCCCGTCTCTACTAAAAATACAAAAAACTAGCCAGGCGTGGTGGCAAACACCTGTAATCTCAGCTACTCGGGAGTCTGAGGCAGGAGAATCACTTGAACCCGGGAGGTGAAGGTTGCAGTGAGCCGAGATCACGCCACCGCACTCCAGAGCGAGACTCCATCTCAAAAAAAAAAAAAAAAAGCGAATTAAGATCCAAAAGGTTACTTATCTGTTTGATCATCAATGCCACAAATATTTACCACAAATATCTGCTTTGCATCAGGCACAGCTATGCTAGGCATGGAGACAGCACATGGGTAATTCCCAGGGCTACAGTCCAGTGGGGAAGACATAATAACAGCTTATCAGAATGCAGTGTGATGAATTTAGTGACAGTGCTATGCACAGGATACTGTGACGTCAGTGGAGAAGTGCCTACCTGGCAGGAGAAGAATGATCAGGAAGTTAGAGAAAGATTTCTCCATGGGGTAACCTCAAAAGGGAGAATGGCAGGGAGCAACCAAATTCCTGACATAACCATTCACAACACATAACGTTTTTCTCATATGTTATTACAATACTGCCTTCTTCATATCCCCTTGAGCGCTTGCAATATATTTGATATCCTGAATTTATCTGTGCTTTAGTTTACCTTTCCAAGAAGGTAAATTTCCTTTAGAGTTTTCTCATGTGTATTTTTTTCTGTCTGTGAAATGCATCTATCCAACCTCAGCCTCCAAGCTGAGGTCACAGTAAAAGACAAATTAAGTTTGAGTCTCCCATATATATGTTTTTGTCATATATTCCTTAGGGCAAATATTTTTGAGTGCTATCTATTAAATTCTCAAGAAAAGAATAGGGTAATCTTTTTTCAAAGGAGTGAGATTTAAACATTAAAAGCTTGTGAACAGTTTAAATCACATGAAGAAAGTTTTTGTTTGTTCCTAATGAAGGTTTATTTGGAATTCTGTGGTGAAGTACAAAATGGGAGACCTTGAACCCTGGAGGAGGCTCGCTTGACAAGCACAGAGTAGTGGCGTCTATGGAAACCCTGAAAGATATTGACACTGAAGATGGCACCAAAGCTCACCTCATTGACTAGCAGGCATTATTAACCTTTCAGCCCACATGGTAATATCATTTACAGACCATGTTTTAACCATCCAAATCTATCTGATAATAGCCTGTGGTTTATTGACATTCAGTGACACACTGTTACCAGTTCTCATGATGTGTCATCTACAGAGGTGGCACCTCTTACTGCTCCTTTAAAATAAAAAGTTAAGGCCACCAAATTTTCTTCACTGGCTTGTTAGACTCATGACATAACAGCTTACGTTCTTCCTTCTTTAGAATAATTTTTGAGAAAGAATATAAGGTAGGTCTTTCCCATCCCTACCAGGTACAGGAAAGAAGGGATCTTTCTCTCTCCCTCATCCCTGCATGTCTGTGTAGAGAAATCTTCTACGGATTTTTAAAATCAATTACAGAAACTTGGTGGCGGGAGCGTGGGGCGGTAGAAGGCAGGGCGGCATGTGGGGAGCATAGCAATTGCTTCTGTGCATGTGGCCGCTTCATTGACTCTGCAGTGAAGGCAGCAGAGCCATGCTACAAGTCAAACTGTCTGAGCCCTAGCCCAGCTCTCCCTCTTAGTGACTGTGTGACTGTGTGACCTCCCTGCTCTAACACTTCATTTTCCTTGTCTTCAAATGGAATGATAATGCCCCGCCAGTGTCATCCCCAGGGTGCTTAAGAGAGGTTCAAATGAGTCAAAACAGGTGAAAGAACTGTGAAAAGTCTAAAGTACCAAGTGCTGTACCCGAGGCCTCTCTTGATTATGTGCGCTCTTTGGGCAAGAGCTTGGGCTCCAGGGTCGAACCCATCTGAGTTAGAATCCTGGCACTGCCTCCTGTCAACTGCATGACCCTGTGCAAGTTTCACCCTCTAAGCTTCGTGTTCTTCATCTATCAAATGGAGAGCACTCACCCTCAAAGCGTTGTAAGGATTTAATGAGATCATAAATGTAGCACCCTGACGGTGTCTGGAATAGAGGTTTCTCAATGGATGCTGGCTCATATCATTAGTGAAGAGCTAGTGCCATACGGATCAGATCACCCTTTGCTGCAGCGTGGGGCAATGAGACTCATCAAGTGTGCTTGGAAATCCCATCAGATATAAAATTCATACGTCATTTCCCCATTGGAAGATTTTTCTCACTCCCAAACCCCCACCCAGTTTACTAGTCTCCCTCCTATACCACTTCTGTTTTGATATTCTACTGCACTTAGTAGGCACCACTTTGTGATTTATTTACTTACATGTGTCCTCCACTAGACTCTAAGAAACTTGATGCTGGAACTCTGTACTACTCATCTCAGAATCGTTCATGCCTAAGACAGTGTCCAGCTCACAGTAGGCACAGCTCACAGTGGGCACTTAATAAAGGCTTTGGAGTGGGATACATGAATACATACTGCTCTGCTGTAAGTCAGCCTTCAAATAAGTGATGGAGACATCAACACGACGTGCCATGACACGGGAGAAAAGCAACATCCTCAGGGATGAGCAGAGCCTTCTCTCCCACTCTCTCTGCGTGTCAACTCAGACAGATCTGGTGGCTCTGCTATGCAGTTCCAGCAAATATTCATAACTCGATTATTTTACTGGCCTTGTAAAACCAATAAAAATGAAGCAAAACAATGCTGGAAATAAATATTTAACGTTCAGTTAACTCCATATTTCTCCAGACTTTGTATCCCTGATAAAATGTCACAAAATCCTAAACTCCAAAGAGAACAAACAAGCTGTCAGAATCAGGAAGCTTAAGGCAGGGGCTAGTACTAGATGAAGGAGCTGTCTTCCCACACAGCATGATTTCCAGATGTAACCACCAGACCTTGGCCTCTCCATAATTTATTCCCATACACTCTTCCCTATCTTCCTGTCTAGCCTGACGTTCACGCCATAAGTTTATATGAGTTTGTGTGTATTTGAGGTGAGGCAGAGGTGGGCTAGCTGTAGCACCTTCAGAAAACGCTTGCAAAAATGCCCGTTCTCTTTTCACTTGCCTTTTCCCATTAGCATAATCCATGGGAATGTGTCTTATAATCATAAATGTGCCTTATAATCATAAATATTATTACTATTGACACAGAATAATTTATCAAGTTAGCTTTTTGGTCCTACTGAAGACAGCTTGGCCTTTAGGGAAAGTGATAAACAGGTAGATTTTAATCACAGGCCTCAGACCACTTACTTTGAGCTTAGAACCAGGTGCAGCCTGAAGAAGGTAGACCAAGGGAGAGGCGACTTAATTAGCGCCTGGGCCCTGGGCACCTGGGCAGAAAGCACAATCATGGGAATCAATGTCAGTGTTCGAGCTTGTTGTCCCTTGAGTTTACTAGAATTCTGTTTTGCTGTTGTTGTTTTCAAGTAAGGCTTACTGAGCACTGTATGCTAGTGTAGTGCATAAGCATGGGCTTGATGTACAGTGGTAGGAATGCTTCTCTTCTTCTAGGAAACTGACCTTACCACTACTTCAACTGTGACTGTAATAGAAAGTGACAGTCACAGTTCCTCCAGGACCCATTTGGATCCATCCAATCCCACCTCCAGAGTTCTCTCATTGGAACTCAGAGGGCATTGGCCCCCTCTCTAGTGGTAAAGCTGGGAGACGTGGGTCTGGGAGCAGCAGAAGGTTATGTTGAAAGCCAAGTAGAAATGAGGCTGAGAAAATACAGTCAGTATCCGGGCTTGGTGGCAGGTGCCTGTAATCCCAGCTACTCGGGAGGCTGAGGCAGAGAATTGCTTGAACCCAGGAGGCAGAGGTTGCAGTGAGCCGAGATCATGCCACTGAGCTCCAGCCTGGGCACAGAGTGAGACTCTGTCAAAAAAGAATAAAAAGAAGAAGAAGAAGGGGAAGGGGAAGGAGAAAATACAGTCAGGGATCTAGGAGAAGAGTGGACAAGAAAGATGAGGAGTGTCCTGGTGACAGTCCTCCAGAGAACCCCTGTTCCCAGGCATCCATGAGACAACCTGCTGATTGGAAAGGGGAAATGGTAAATCCCCGTCTTGACTAAATTAGTTCAAGTGGTGGGTTTGCTACTTGGAACCAAATAATCTCCAATATGCTAAATTCGAATGCCTCCTGTGACTCTTTAATCAAGTATAAGCCACCGCGCTGGGTTCAGGGTTGCTAAAAAAGAAGAAAGAAACAAGCTAACACACACTGAATGCCTGCTGCATTCTGGATAGTATAGATAAGTTACTATATTCTCCTTTACAGCAACTCCAATAAATAGGTATTACGTTCAGGAAATTGAATCTTAGTGTGGTTAATTCTCACAGAAAATAAAAAGAGACAAAATTTTAACTGAGATATCTGATTCTGTATCCATATCCTATTCTTATTCTCTGCCACATGTTGCCCTTTATGGAGTCTTATAAAATAATTCAGAAAAGAGGAATTTACGCCAAAAAAAGGTAATAAGATATGTGATGATGCAAATGAGAAGGGAGGAAGCATTAAGTATGTATGGACCCACTGTCCAAAGGACCACCCAAATTCTAGGTGCCAAATCTTGAAACCCTATTACTGCTTTTAAATCCTGTCCTTGCCATGAACCCACAAATGTCATTGTTAGAAGATGAGAGTCTTCGTCAAGGCTTTTCACCGAAATATGTTCGGATCTGTAAGTTGGAGGTAGAAAATAAAATCTTCAAAGACTTCAACAATTTTATTGGGAGAGGAGTAATGTTTAACCAAGTCGATAATAAAATGTGGAAAGATCAGCAAAACAAGGCCGGGGCGATGGGTCTGAACCACAGCAGCAATCACTTAAGTTCTTCAAATGGGAAAGCTGCTGGCTGATAGTGAGGTCCGTTAAACAATGAAATGGGTTACCAGGGCAAGCTAAAGAATCTCCTCATCTGGAGGCCTTTAAAATAGTAAAATTTTCTTGGTCTGAATGGCTTTACGTGTGGTCTTCCTTGAGGCGGGGTGGGGTCAGAGAGCTACAGAGGAGGGATGACCCCTCCAAATCCTTTCCCAAAGCCTGGGATTCTCCCTACCTGACTGTCAACACCTTTTTGGGGGGCTTTGCCATTTGTCAACTACCCCCCTTTCTTAGTTCTTGGCTACCTCAGTAATGCACTAATTCACAACTGCTGCAGAAATGATTGAAATATTTAGACATAATGGGGGAAGTTTAATAGGGTCCAGTGGGAAACCCAGGTGTTTAGATCAGCTTAAAAATAATAACCACCTCCCCTGCCGGGGGGTTTCCATTCACAATCAGCTCCGCTTTTATTCTTAACCATAAAGGCTACCTCAGACAGGAAATTATTCACGTGATTGGTCTTTACAAGTGCTGTTGGGTTTAAACTGAGGGCTGTAGAGGTCATTAGTGGGCAGCCATGTGATTAACATTTGCTAGCCTGTTGCTTTTCACACTTTGTTAACAACTTCCATTATTGCCCCTCTGAGTCTTGAGGAAGCTGTTTATTGACAGTATTAAAAATACATTGCTACAAATTCTTAAGAGCCTTGTGTTAAAGAAAAAAACACCCTCCCAACATCTTACAGCCAGCCGACTGGGGAAATGGGAAACCTCTAATTTGCCAAAAAGGTTTATCGAGAAGCACTAAGTAACACGACATTTAACTCAAAGGTAGCACCTGACGTCATTCCTTGTCTGTCTTAGTTATATGTTATGGTCACAACAGAGAATTTGAGGAGTAGGCTGTAAAACCTCTGGACGAATTGGAGGCTCGGACTCTGTTATTTTGAAGGAATTTAGATTGTACATAAGTTTAGGGGAGAGGGAGGGAAAGAGGTTTATAAGAAAAAATGTCTCTCTTGAGGAAAAATACAGCCCTTGCCCACTTCTAATGACCAAGTGTTTCAGGAAGAATGTGGATGTGTGAGTCAGCACTTAATCTGATGTGCGTAAATGATGGTTGTTGTAGTTTTTACTCAACTCCTACCTGGCCATGAAGGGTTTTGGGAGACATTTCCTATAATTGTTTGGGCAAGAAAGACCATACGGATGTTCCCCTACCAGTGATGTGCTTAAAACCTACTTAAAGGATGGCATTCTTCAAATGATCCTTGCTCCATGACTCCTCCCACTGCCCCCATGACCTTCCTGTAAGAATTCAGTGGCCTTCCTATGACCCCCTACCTCAGCATAAAATTTTTTCCCAAGCACTTTCCTTTTACTTTCTGAATTCCAGGGCAGAATCTGACTCCTTGCTTCAAAAGTATCTAAAGCTTTCCCCTCCTTCGTCAGAGGCCATATCCAAAGAGGTGGAAGTAGAAGACTCCGAGATTTATCCCCTGCTGTTACATGTATGCATCCGTATACAGATGTGTATGTATACATACAAGATAGATATATAAGGAATGCATGGGAAGGAGAACATCAGAATCCCACGTGAAACTTCTGTGCTTACAAGATTAAAGGAGACAGTGTACAAAAAGAGAAATCACCGACTCTCCATCCACTGCCCTGACTCTGTTGGTTTTCTGTTTCTGGTAATGTTGTTCCACTTACTTATATGCTGTTTAAAATATGTAGCTATAGACCCAAATATTTTTCCTGGGAATGATGACACGGCAAGTATTATTTCTCTCAAAGAAAAATATAAATTAACTAATGTTCTTAAGAGGAGCATAGTAAGCGGGGCTACTCCCTTCTCCCGAAACCGCCTGTTGTATGTTCTAATGACCTCTGTGTTTGTGTGAATTGTATAATAGCTGGACTTTGGTTCTCACATATACACTCTGGTCAACAAATCCAAACAAACAGTCACAAAAGGTTCGATTCCCTTTTAAGATCCCTTTATAGCTTTTTAAACTGACAAGCCACATATTCCTGTATCTCACGATGGAAAGGTAGAGAAGAAATTTTTGCCAGAATAAGATTTTGTATTTTATGTCAAATTATACCTGGAAGCTCATTTAAAAAGTGGAATTATAAGCCGCCCACCCCCCAAAAGCAAGGATTTCAGATGCAAATGCCAAAATAACTTTAATTATAGGTTTGCTGGGGGTGTGACATTAAAACATCAGTCAGCGGAAAACTTCACATTGTTAACATGTCACTCAAAAACTTTGAAATTTGTGTTATACCATTACTATTTATTTGTACATTCTTGGTCTCCAATGCACATACGTGCTATAAAGAGCCCAAGTCATTATAACAAGTGGTCCAATATTTTCACATTTACTTTAAAATTAGAGTTGAATATAAATTGGTGTAGGCTTGTTAATATAGAACCTTGGTTTCACTTACCACAGATTTTCAAAATTAGGCTGAAATCATATGTAATTTTTTAACATAAAAAATAGCAAATTTTAATTTGACCTATAATCTATTTTTCTGCAAAATTTAAAATAATATTGTGGTACTGGGGAAAAAAACATACAGTAACCTCTAACATCAAGCTAGACTTATTGTAGATAATAACTGGTTTTCTCTGCTCCCTCTTCCAAACTGCATAAGAAAAGAAAGCATGGAAACTGGGCCACCACAAAGCAAAGCTTTCTAACCTCAGCTGAGCTCTCGCTGATCCTCAAAAATCGTTTTACACGTCCCTTGTTGACTAATTATTGCAGGGGGCCACAGGGGCTGTTTTAAACATTTGTCAACCTCCAGGGCCCACTCCTTAACTTCCTCAACTTAACCTCACTCCTGGGAGATGACCTATGGGCCAATTTCACTGAGGAAGGCCAGGCAGCATGAGCTCCTTGTGGTGGCACCTGACCAAACTAGACCTGGCTTTGGGCTGCCTGGCTGGCCTGGCGGGGCCTAGGAGTATAACTGGCTCAATTTCTCCCTGCCTGCATTCCCTGCTCTGATGAGCAGCCTCAGCTTGACAGTTCATCTTTCTTAAGGCTCACATCCTGCTGCCTGGTCCCAGCTAACCTCGATGGCGAGTCCATCACAACTTTATTTATTTATTTATTTTTGTAATTGACACATAATAACCACACACGTGTGTGGGGTATGGTATCATGTTTCAATACCTGTATGCATTGTATAAAAAAGTCAAATCAGAGTATTTAGTATATTCATCTCCTCAAACATTTATTGTTTTCTCATGGTGAGAAGATTCAAACTTCTCTCTTCTCGCTTTTCTGAAGTTTAAAATGCAATATTGTTAACCATTGTCACCCTACTGTGCACTTTTAACAGCATTTTCTCTCTTCTGCCAGTGGCCCCATTCCTGTGTCTGAGAACATGGCCAGCTCTTCCTCATCCTTACGAATTTCCCGTGAGGTCTCTCCCTCCACCACCATCGCCGCTGCTCTACAGCTTCACCTTCAGCTTTCGTCCTCACTTCTCTCTTCTGCGGTCTCTGTCTGCACCGTCTTCCATAGAAATCTCACTACATATAAATGGCAATATTTATCAAAATGAAGAAGTTGAGAAGTACGAGTTTGATGAGGAAAGAGAATTTTAGCTTCCGGGACTAACTTCTCAGTCCCTAAACTCACATTTCTCACTTTCAGAGCCGTCAGTTAATTCCTCAAACTAAAATTATGTTTCCCCAATCAGACTAGCACTTCTTCTCAGCTTCCTCATTTTGATAAATATTGTCACTAATGTTCCAGACCCACGAGTGTTCTTTCTCTCTCCATGGCACTTAAATTTCCATCACACTTAGAACGAAATTCAAACTTCTTTCCACGGCCTAAAGCTCTCTATGTGGTCTCTGACCTGATACCCCTTTTCCATCACTTGGTTTGCCATGATTTCGCCACTCTGGCCTTGTTTCTGCTTCTCAAACACACCAAACTTGTTCTCTCCCTGCAATTTCGTGTGACACTTCTCTCCTCCAGGTAGTTGCTTGTCATATGGCCAAAATGTCGCCACGCCAGAGAAATGGTCCCAGAAACTCTGTTACATCACACCGTTTATACTTTCCCCATCACAACTCTCAAGACTGATATTAAACTCTTGTTTATTTTTATTTTTTTTAATTATACTTTAAGTTCTGGGGTACATGTGCAGATCTTGCGGGATTGTTATGTAGGTATACACATGCCGTGGTGGTTTGCTGCCTCTATCCCCCCATCACCTACATTAGGTATTTCTCCTAATGCTATCCCTCCCCAATCCCCTCAACCCCTACTATCCCTCCCCTAGCTCACCCACCCCCAATAGGCCCCAGTGTGTGATGTTCCCCTCCCTGTGCCCATATGTTCTCATTGCTCAACATCCACTTATGAGTGGGAACATGCAGTGTTTGGTTTTCTGTTCTTGTGTCAGTTTGCTGAGAATGATGGTTTCCAGCTTCATCCATGTCCCTGCAAAGGATGTGAACTCATCCTTTTTTATGGCTGCATAGTATTCCATGGTGTATATGTGCCACATTTTCTTCATCTAGTCTATCACTGATGGGCATTTGGGTTGATTCCAAGTCTTTGCTATTGTAAACAGTGCCACAGTGAACATACGTGTGCATGTGACTTTATAATAAAATGATTTATCATCCTTTGGGTATATATACAGTATTTATTTTTAGACTTGTTTATTGTTCATCTCTCTGCTCTAGAATAGAAGCTCCCTGACACTAGGAACCTGTATATTTTGCTCACTACTGTAACTTTGTGGACATCAGTGTCCTACGGATCTCAATAACTCTTTGTTCTACAAGTTAATAAATAAGTGAAGTCTGATGGATTCAACTATCACAACACCTCTCAAATCCATCCTGCCTTTGTCTTCCCACTGATACTACCATAGACCAAGTCCTCATTATGCAATACCTTGGCCCTGCCTGAGACCTCTCTTCTCCCATCAGCACTCCATGCTACCACTAGGTTAATACATGAGCAGCAGTTCTGATCCTATTACGCTCTTGATAAGTGTTTAACAAACCAAACATTTCATAACCCAAATTAAGTATAAACTTATCACCATAGCTTTTAATATCCATCCACTTATTCAATAATCATTTTGGGTACAATTATACATAGAAGATATGGTGTGTACTGTTTCACATATGAAGATTAAGTATACCACAACAGAGAGTTCTATTATAGATATGTGCCCCAGATTTGAAGATGAGCAGAAGAGGAAACCCTACCAGCCTGTAGGAAGTGATGCTTCAGCTGACTCTTGACCAGCCAAGCAAAATACATAAGTGCATGTGTGAGAAGTGGGCAACTGTTTTCTAGGAGGAGAAAATAGCATATGTAAAATTAAACATAGCATTATTAAGTTATATTTGATGATTTTGACAATTGGTCCAGTTTGGCAGGGAGAATGGGGGGATTTTATCAGTAGAACAAGAAGTGAAACAAGTTGGTCAGCAGAGACCAGATCAGCAAGGACCTTGAATTCTGTGCTAGCAACAAAAAGGCACAAAAGAGTGGCAGTTAGAAGCATATGCCCTGGACTGAGACTGTCTGGGCTTAATTCCTACCCCAACTGGGCAAATTTATTACCCTTTCTGTGCCCTTGTTTCCTCAGCTGTTAAGTGGAGATAAAAATATAATAACAGTTACCTAGCTCATAGGATTATTATGAGAATTAACATCTGAATCGATACATGTAAAGCAATTAGAGCAGTAGCTGGCACATAATAAGCATACTATTTTCCATTGTTATTCTATAAATAATGGGAAACTATTGAAGAATAATATGCAGAAAGTGACCTAAGATTAATATCTCTTACAGACCATTGTTACAGTAGTATATAATATCGGTCTCAAGGAGAAGGAAACTGGAAGTAAAAAAAAAAATCAGTTAGGATTTAAAAATGATGAGTAGCTAAACCACAGCAGGAAAAATGAGCAGGCAAAAGGAAAGAGAGACTTGAGAGTCATTTAAGAAGCAAAATCAGGAGAATTTGGTGACAGCGATGCATGTGGTAAAGAGTTACGGATGATTTCCATATTTCTGACATAGGGAATCAAGTGTGTGGTAAGCAGAATCAGAAATACAAGAGGAAGGACTGATTCTAGAGGAGAGGCAATGAATTAAGCACATCAGTGATAGGCTGATGTGATACCCACAGAGCAGACACAAAGGCTTCCACAAGCAATTGGAACACGGGCCCAGAGCTCAGAAGAAAGCATCTGAAACTGCATGAGTAGAAGACATGGGGCATGAAAAATAAAATCAGAAGAGGTACCTGGGAACCACCAGAGAACACCAACATGAAAGGGAAGAGACACCCATGAAGCAGGAGGACAGCAAGGTAAGAAGGAAATTGTGGAAAGGAGTTTTAAGAATAAGGAGGAGATCAGCAATATCAGACCTTAGATGTGTTGCCTAAAACAAGACCTTTACCATGCCCACTAGATTTGCAGTTGTGTCATTAGTGAATTCAGTGAAAGCAGTTACAGAGGCAACGTAGAAGCTCACATCAGACCACGGTAGACTGAACAGTTTAGAAGCCAAATGTGAGGGTAAAAAAGGGACTTCAGGTAAGTCTCAGGAAGCCGAGGTATGAAAGAGAAAAGAGAAGGCAATAGTTGAGAAGGAATACAGGATAGAGGTAGGTTCTTTTTTTTTTTTTTTTTTTTTTTAACAATTTTAAGTTGTGGGATACCTTGCTACATAGGTATACATGTGACCGTGGTGATTCTCTACATCCACCAACCTGTCATCTAGGTTTTAAGCCCCACATGCATTAGGTATTTGTCCCAATGTTCTCCCTCCCCTTGACCTCCACCCCCACGACAGGCCCTGGTGTATGATGTTGTTTTCACTGTGTCCATGTGTTCTCACTGTTCAACTCC
Organism: Cacajao melanocephalus; assembly: GCA_963573385.1. Taxonomy (NCBI): domain Eukaryota; kingdom Metazoa; phylum Chordata; class Mammalia; order Primates; family Pitheciidae; genus Cacajao; species Cacajao melanocephalus. The sequence goes on along the minus strand of CAUYLG010048127.1, from coordinate 603 downwards.
CACTTATGAGTGAGAACATGCAGTGTTTGGTTTTCTGGTCCTGTGCTACTTTGCTGAGAATTATGGCTTCCAGTTTCATCCAAGTCCCTGGAAAGGACATGAGCTCATTCCTTTTTATGGCTGCATAGTATTCCATGGTGTATATGTACCACATTTTTTTTATTGGACTTTAGGTTCTGGGGTACATGTGCAGATCATGCGGGGTTGTAGCATAGGCATGTACATGGCAAGGTGGTTTGCTGCCTACATCCCCCCATCACCTATATTTGGCATTTCTTCCCATGTTATCCCTCCCCAACCTCCCCACCCCCTGCTGCCCCTCCCCTAACCCCCCACAATAGACCCCAGTGTGTGATGTTCCCCTCCCTGTGCCCATGTGTTCTCATTGTTCAACACCTGCCTATGAGTGAGCACATGCAGTGTTTGATTTTCTGTTCTTGAGTCAGTTTGCTGAGAATGATAGTTTCCAGATTCATCCATGTCCCTACAAAGGACACAAACTCATCATTTTTTATGGCTGCATAGTATTCCATGGTGTATATGTGCCACATTTTCCCTGTCCAGTCTAGCGTCGATGGGCATTTGGGTTGGTTCTAGGTCTTT